>CM073136.1:16564792-16769914 GCA_037039145.1 Fundulus diaphanus | reverse complement strand
TCATAGAATGTTCATTTGCAGCATATTTGGCTTCCATTTTCTGCCTTTCTGAGGTGTGAGAAGTGAATTATAACCATTACATTTTTTGACAGCCCACATGCACTAGAGCAGCCAAAATGACCTATTTAGGTATCAGAAGGACTAAATTTGGTCTCTCCACAAAGTATAAGCACTGTTTCCAGACACCCTTGTTTTTGGACAGCTCCCTTCTGTTTTAGCGCACAGATTGTCTGAATCATGTTAAATTTGAATTTCACTGGGTTTAAACAGTGTGCTGCTGTTTCTAATGACTGGGTTCATAGAATGTTCATTTGCAGCATATTTGGCTTCCAAATTCTGCCTTTCTGAGGTGTGAGAAGTGAATTATAACCATTACATTTTTTGACAGCCCACATGCATTAGAGCAGCCAAAATGACCTATTTAGGTGTCAGAAGGACTAAATTTGGTCTCCCCACAAAGTTTAGGCACTGTTTCCACACACCCTTGTTTTTGGACTGCTCTCTTCAGTTTTAGCGCACAAATTGTCTGAATCATGTTAAATTTGAATTTCACTGGGTTTAAACAGTGTGCTGCTGTTTCTAATGACCGGGCTCATAGAATGTTCATTTGCAGCATATTTGGCTTCCAATTTCTGCCTTTCTGAGGTGTGAGAAGTGAATTATAACCATTACATTTTTTGACATCCCACATGCATTAGAACATCCAAAATGACCTATTTAGGTATCAGAAGGACTAAATTTGGTCTCTCCACAAAGAATAAGCACTGTTTCCACACACCCTTGTTTTTGGACATCTCCCTTCTGTTTTAGAGCACAAATTGTCTGATTCGTGTTAAATTTGAATTTCACTAGGTTTAAACAGTGCGCTGCTGTTTCTAATGACCGGGCTCATAGAATGTTCATTTGCAGCATATTTGGCTTCCAATTTCTGCCTTTCTGAGGTGTGAGAAGTGAATTATAACCATTACATTTTTTGACAGCCCACATGCATTAGAGCAGCCAAAATGACCTATTTAGGTGTCAGAAGGACTAAATTTGGTCTCCCCACAAGGTTTAAGCACTGTTTCCACACACCCTTGTTTTTGGACTGCTGTCTTCAGTTTTATCGCACAAATTGTCTGAATCATGTTAAATTTGAATTTCACTGGGTTTAAACAGTGTGCTGCTGTTTCTAATGACCGGGCTCATAGAATGTTCATTTGCAGCATATTTGGCTTCCAATTTCTGCCTTTCTGAGGCGTGAGAAGTGAATTATAACCATTACATTTTTTGACAGCCCACATGCATTAGAGCAGCCAAAATGACCTATTTAGGTGTCAGAAGGACTAAATTTGGTCTCCCCACAAAGTTTAGGCACTGTTTCCACACACCCTTGTTTTTGGACTGCTCTCTTCAGTTTTAGCGCACAAATTGTCTGAATCATGTTAAATTTGAATTTCACTGGGTTTAAACAGTGTGCTGCTGTTTCTAATGACCGGGCTCATAGAATGTTCATTTGCAGCATATTTGGCTTCCAATTTCTGCCTTTCTGAGGTGTGAGAAGTGAATTATAATCATTACATTTTTTGACATCCCACATGCATTAGAACATCCAAAATGACCTATTTAGGTATCAGAAGGACTAAATTTGGTCTCTCCACAAAGAATAAGCACTGTTTCCACACACCCTTGTTTTTGGACATCTCCCTTCTGTTTTAGCGCACAAATTGTCTGATTCATGTTAAATTTGAATTTCACTAGGTTTAAACAGTGCGCTGCTGTTTCTAATGACCGGGCTCATAGAATGTTCATTTGCAGCATATTTGGCTTCCAATTTCTGCCTTTCTGAGGTGTGAGAAGTGAATTATAACCATTACATTTTTTGACAGCCCACATGCATTAGAACATCCAAAATGACCTATTTAGGTGTCAGAAGGACTAAATTTGGTCTCTCCACAAAGTATAAGCACTGTTTCCATACACCCTTGTTTTTGGACAGCTCCCTTCTGTTTTAGCACACAGATTGTCTGAATCATGTTAAATTTGAATTTCATTGGGTTTAAAACAGTGTGCTGCTATTTCTAATGACTGGGTTCAAAGAATGTTCATTTGCAGCATATTTGGCTTCCCAATTCTGCCTTTCTGAGGTGTGAGAAGTGAATTATAACCATTACATTTTTTGACAGCCCACATGCATTAGAGCAGCCAAAAAGACCTATTTAGGTGTCAGAAGGACTAAATTTTGTCTCCCCACAAAGTTTAGGCACTGTTTCCACACACCCTTGTTTTTGGACTGCTCTCTTCTGTTTTAAGCGCACAAATTGTCTGAATCATGTGAAATTTGAATTTCACTGGGTTTAAACAGTGTGCTGCTGTTTCTAATGACCGGGCTCATAGAATGTTCATTTGCAGCATATTTGGCTTCCAATTTCTGCCTTTCTGAGGTGTGAGAAGTGAATTATAACCATTACATTTTTTGACATCCCACATGCATTAGAACATCCAAAATGACCTATTTAGGTATCAGAAGGACTAAATTTGGTCTCTCCACAAAGAATAAGCACTGTTTCCACACACCCTTGTTTTTGGACTGCTCTCTTCAGTTTTAGCGCACAAATTGTCTGAATCATGTTAAATTTGAATTTCACTGGGTTTAAAACAGTGTGCTGCTGTTTCTAATGACCGGGCTCATAGAATGTTCATTTGCAGCATATTTGGCTTCCAATTTCTGCCTTTCTGAGGTGTGAGAAGTGAATTATAATCATTACATTTTTTGACATCCCACATGCATTAGAACATCCAAAATGACCTATTTAGGTATCAGAAGGACTAAATTTGGTCTCTCCACAAAGAATAAGCACTGTTTCCACACACCCTTGTTTTTGGACATCTCCCTTCTGTTTTAGCGCACAAATTGTCTGATTCATGTTAAATTTGAATTTCACTAGGTTTAAACAGTGCGCTGCTGTTTCTAATGACCGGGCTCATAGAATGTTCATTTGCAGCATATTTGGCTTCCAATTTCTGCCTTTCTGAGGTGTGAGAAGTGAATTATAACCATTACATTTTTTGACATCCCACATGCATTAGAACATCCAAAATGACCTATTTAGGTATCAGAAGGACTAAATTTGGTCTCTCCACAAAGAATAAGCACTGTTTCCACACACCCTTGTTTTTGGACATCTCCCTTCTGTTTTAGAGCACAAATTGTCTGATTCGTGTTAAATTTGAATTTCACTAGGTTTAAACAGTGCGCTGCTGTTTCTAATGACCGGGCTGATAGAATGTTCATTTGCAGCATATTTGGCTTCCAATTTCTGCCTTTCTGAGGTGTGAGAAGTGAATTATAACCATTACATTTTTTGACAGCCCACATGCATTAGAACATCCAAAATGACCTATTTAGGTGTCAGAAGGACTAAATTTGGTCTCTCCACAAAGTATAAGCACTGTTTCCATACACCCTTGTTTTTGGACAGCTCCCTTCTGTTTTAGCACACAGATTGTCTGAATCATGTTAAATTTGAATTTCATTGGGTTTAAACAGTGTGCTGCTGTTTCTAATGACTGGGTTCAAAGAATGTTCATTTGCAGCATATTTGGCTTCCAAATTCTGCCTTTCAGAGGTGTGAGAAGTGAATTATAACCATTACATTTTTTGACAGCCCACATGCATTAGAGCAGCCAAAATGACCTATTTAGGTGTCAGAAGGACTAAATTTGGTCTCCCCACAAAGTTTAGGCACTGTTTCCACACACCCTTGTTTTTGGACTGCTCTCTTCAGTTTTAGCGCACAAATTGTCTGAATCATGTGAAATTTGAATTTCACTGGGTTTAAACAGTGTGCTGCTGTTTCTAATGACCGGGCTCATAGAATGTTCATTTGCAGCATATTTGGCTTCCAATTTCTGCCTTTCTGAGGTGTGAGAAGTGAATTATAACCATTACATTTTTTGACAGCCCACATGCATTAGAGCAGCCAAAATGACCTATTTAGGTGTCAGAAGGACTAAATTTGGTCTCCCCACAAGGTTTAAGCACTGTTTCCACACACCCTTGTTTTTGGACTGCTGTCTTCAGTTTTATCGCACAAATTGTCTGAATCATGTTAAATTTGAATTTAACTGGGTTTAAACAGTGTGCTGCTGTTTCTAATGACCGGGCTCATAGAATGTTCATTTGCAGCATATTTGGCTTCCAATTTCTGCCTTTCTGAGGTGTGAGAAGTGAATTATAACCATTACATTTTTTGACAGCCCACATGCATTAGAGCAGCCAAAATGACCTATTTAGGTGTCAGAAGGACTAAATTTGGTCTCCCCACAAAGTTTAGGCACTGTTTCCACACACCCTTGTTTTTGGACTGCTCTCTTCAGTTTTAGCGCACAAATTGTCTGAATCATGTTAAATTTGAATTTCACTAGGTTTAAACAATGCGCTGCTGTTTCTAATGACCGGGCTCATACAATGTTCATTTGCAGCATATTTGGCTTCCGATTTCTGCCTTTCTGAGGTGTGAGAAGTGAATTATAACCATTACATTTTTTGAAAGCCCACATGCATTAGAACATCCAAAATGACCTATTTAGGTGTCAGAAGGACTAAATTTGGTCTCTCCACAAAGTATAAGCACTGTTTCCATACACCCTTTTTTTTGGACAGCTCCCTTCTGTTTTAGCACACAGATTGTCTGAATCATCTTAAATTTGAATTTCATTGGGTTTAAACAGTGTGCTGCTGTTTCTAATGACTGGGTTCAAAGAATGTTCATTTGCAGCATATTTGGCTTCCAAATTCTGCCTTTCTGAGGTATGAGAAGTGAATTATAACCATTACATTTTTTGACAGCCCACATGCATTAGAGCAGCCAAAATGACCTATGTAGGTGTCAGAAGGACTAAATTTGGTCTCCCCACAAAGTTTAGGCACTGTTTCCACACACCCTTGTTTTTGGACTGCTCTCTTCAGTTTTAAGCGCACAAATTGTCTGAATCATGTGAAATTTGAATTTCACTGGGTTTAAACAGTGTGCTGCTGTTTCTAATGACCGGGCTCATAGAATGTTCATTTGCAGCATATTTGGCTTCCAATTTCTGCCTTTCTGAGGTGTGAGAAGTGAATTATAACCATTACATTTTTTGACAGCCCACATGCACTAGAGCAGCCAAAATGACCTATTTAGGTATCAGAAGGACTAAATTTGGTATCCCCACAAACTTTAAGCACTGTTTCCACACACCCTTGTTTTTGGACATCTCCCTTCTGTTTTAGCGCACAAATTGTCTGATTCATGTTAAATTTGAATTTCACTAGGTTTAAACAGTGTGCTGCTGTTTCTAATGACCGCGCTCATAGATTGTTCATTTGCAGCATATTTGGCTTCCAATTTCTGCCTTTCTGAGGTGTGAGAAGTGAGTTATAACCATTAAATTTTTTTGACAGCCCACATGCATTAGAGCAGCCAAAATGACCTATTTAGGTGTCAGAAGGACTAAATTTGGTCTCCCCACAAAGTTTAGGCACTGTTTCCACACACCCTTGTTTTTGGACTGCTTTCTTCAGTTTTAGCGCACAAATTGTCTGAATCATGTTAAATTTGAATTTCACTGGGTTTAAACAGTGTGCTGCTGTTTCTAATGACCGGGCTCATAGAATGTTCATTTGCAGCATATTTGGCTTCCAATTTCTGCCTTTCTGAGGTGTGAGAAGTGAATTATAACCATTACATTTTTTGACATCCCACATGCATTAGAACATCCAAAATGACCTATTTAGGTATCAGAAGGACTAAATTTGGTCTCTCCACAAAGAATAAGCACTGTTTCCACACACCCTTGTTTTTGGACATCTCCCTTCTGTTTTAGCGCACAAATTGTCTGATTCGTGTTAAATTTGAATTTCACTAGGTTTAAACAGTGCGCTGCTGTTTCTAATGACCGGGCTCATAGAATGTTCATTTGCAGCATATTTGGCTTCCAATTTCTGCCTTTCTGAGGTGTGAGAAGTGAATTATAACCATTACATTTTTTGACAGCCCACATGCATTAGAACATCCAAAATGACCTATTTAGGTGTCAGAAGGACAAAATTTGGTCTCTCCACAAAGTATAAGCACTGTTTCCATACACCCTTGTTTTTGGACAGCTCCCTTCTGTTTTAGCACACAGATTGTCTGAATCATGTTAAATTTGAATTTCATTGGTTTAAACAGTGTGCTGCTGTTTCTAATGACTGGGTTCAAAGAATGTTCATTTGCAGCATATTTGGCTTCCCAATTCTGCCTTTCTGAGGTGTGAGAAGTGAATTAGAACCATTACATTTTTTGACAGCCCACATGCATTAGAGCAGCCAAAATGACCTATTTAGGTGTCAGAAGGACTAAATTTGGTCTCCCCACAAAGTTTAGGCACTGTTTCCACACACCCTTGTTTTTGGACTGCTCTCTTCAGTTTTAGCGCACAAATTGTCTGAATCATGTTAAATTTGAATTTCACTAGGTTTAAACAATGCGCTGGCTGTTTCTAATGACCGGGCTCATACAATGTTCATTTGCAGCATATTTGGCTTCCGATTTCTGCCTTTCTGAGGTGTGAGAAGTGAATTATAACCATTACATTTTTTGAAAGCCCACATGCATTAGAACATCCAAAATGACCTATTTAGGTGTCAGAAGGACTAAATTTGGTCTCTCCACAAAGTATAAGCACTGTTTCCATACACCCTTTTTTTTGGACAGCTCCCTTCTGTTTTAGCACACAGATTGTCTGAATCATCTTAAATTTGAATTTCATTGGGTTTAAACAGTGTGCTGCTGTTTCTAATGACTGGGTTCAAAGAATGTTCATTTGCAGCATATTTGGCTTCCAAATTCTGCCTTTCTGAGGTATGAGAAGTGAATTATAACCATTACATTTTTTGACAGCCCACATGCATTAGAGCAGCCAAAATGACCTATGTAGGTGTCAGAAGGACTAAATTTGGTCTCCCCACAAAGTTTAGGCACTGTTTCCACACACCCTTGTTTTTGGACTGCTCTCTTCAGTTTTAGCGCACAAATTGTCTGAATCATGTGAAATTTGAATTTCACTGGGTTTAAACAGTGTGCTGCTGTTTCTAATGACCGGGCTCATAGAATGTTCATTTGCAGCATATTTGGCTTCCAATTTCTGCCTTTCTGAGGTGTGAGAAGTGAATTATAACCATTACATTTTTTGACAGCCCACATGCACTAGAGCAGCCAAAATGACCTATTTAGGTATCAGAAGGACTAAATTTGGTATCCCCACAAACTTTAAGCACTGTTTCCACACACCCTTGTTTTTGGACATCTCCCTTCTGTTTTAGCGCACAAATTGTCTGATTCATGTTAAATTTGAATTTCACTAGGTTTAAACAGTGTGCTGCTGTTTCTAATGACCGCGCTCATAGATTGTTCATTTGCAGCATATTTGGCTTCCAATTTCTGCCTTTCTGAGGTGTGAGAAGTGAGTTATAACCATTAAATTTTTTTGACAGCCCACATGCATTAGAGCAGCCAAAATGACCTATTTAGGTGTCAGAAGGACTAAATTTGGTCTCCCCACAAAGTTTAGGCACTGTTTCCACACACCCTTGTTTTTGGACTGCTTTCTTCAGTTTTAGCGCACAAATTGTCTGAATCATGTTAAATTTGAATTTCACTGGGTTTAAACAGTGTGCTGCTGTTTCTAATGACCGGGCTCATAGAATGTTCATTTGCAGCATATTTGGCTTCCAATTTCTGCCTTTCTGAGGTGTGAGAAGTGAATTATAACCATTACATTTTTTGACATCCCACATGCATTAGAACATCCAAAATGACCTATTTAGGTATCAGAAGGACTAAATTTGGTCTCTCCACAAAGAATAAGCACTGTTTCCACACACCCTTGTTTTTGGACATCTCCCTTCTGTTTTAGCGCACAAATTGTCTGATTCGTGTTAAATTTGAATTTCACTAGGTTTAAACAGTGCGCTGCTGTTTCTAATGACCGGGCTCATAGAATGTTCATTTGCAGCATATTTGGCTTCCAATTTCTGCCTTTCTGAGGTGTGAGAAGTGAATTATAACCATTACATTTTTTGACAGCCCACATGCATTAGAACATCCAAAATGACCTATTTAGGTGTCAGAAGGACAAAATTTGGTCTCTCCACAAAGTATAAGCACTGTTTCCATACACCCTTGTTTTTGGACAGCTCCCTTCTGTTTTAGCACACAGATTGTCTGAATCATGTTAAATTTGAATTTCATTGGGTTTAAACAGTGTGCTGCTGTTTCTAATGACTGGGTTCAAAGAATGTTCATTTGCAGCATATTTGGCTTCCCAATTCTGCCTTTCTGAGGTGTGAGAAGTGAATTAGAACCATTACATTTTTTGACAGCCCACATGCATTAGAGCAGCCAAAATGACCTATTTAGGTGTCAGAAGGACTAAATTTGGTCTCCCCACAAAGTTTAGGCACTGTTTCCACACACCCTTGTTTTTGGACTGCTCTCTTCTGTTTTAGCGCACAAATTGTCTGAATCATGTGAAATTTGAATTTCACTGGGTTTAAACAGTGTGCTGCTGTTTCTAATAACCGGGCTCATAGAATGTTCATTTGCAGCATATTTGGCTTCCAATTACTGCCTTTCTGAGGTGTGAGAAGTGAATTATAACCATTACATTTTTTGACAGCCCACATGCACTAGAGCAGCCAAAATGACCTATTTAGGTATCAGAAGGACTAAATTTGGTCTCCCCACAAAGTATAAGCACTGTTTCCACACACCCTTGTTTTTGGAAATCTCCCTTCTGTTTTAGCGCACAGATTGTCTGAATTATGTTAAATTTGAATTTCACTAGGTTTAAACAGTGTGCTGCTGTTTCTAATGACCGGGCTCATTGAATGTTCATTTGCAGCATATTTGGATTCCAATTTCTGCCTTTCTGAGGTGTGAGAAGTGAATTATAACCATTACATTTTTTGACAGCCGACATGCATTAGAGCAGCCAAAATGACATATTTAGGTATCAGAAGGACTAAATTTGGTATCCCCACAAACTTTAAGCACTGTTTCCACACACCCTTGTTTTTGGACATCTCCCTTCTGTTTTAGCGCACAAATTGTCTGATTCATGTTAAATTTGAATTTCACTAGGTTTAAACAGTGTGCTGCTATTACTAATGACCGGACTCATAGAATGTTCATTTGCAGCATATTTGGCTTCCAATTTCTGCCTTTCTGAGGTGTGAGAAGTGAATTATAACCATTACATTTTTTGACAGCCCACATGCATTAGAACATCAAAATAGACATATTTAGGTGTCAGAAGGACTAAATTTGGTCTCCCCACAACGTTTAGGCACTGTTTCCACACACCCTTGTTTTTGGACATCTCCCTTCTGTTTTAGCGCACAAATTGTCTGAATCATGTTAAATTTGAATTTACTAGGTTTAAACAGTGTGCTGCTGTTTTTTAATGACCGGGCTCATAGAATGTTCATTTGCAGCATATTTGGCTTCCAATTTCTGCCTTTCTAAGGTGTGAGAAGTGAGTTATAACCATTAAATTTTTTTGACAGCCCATATGCATTAGAGCAGTCAAAATGACCTATTTAGGTGTCAGAAGGACTAAATTTGGTCTCCCCACAAGGTTTAAGCACTGTTTCCACACACCCTTGTTTTTGGACTGCTGTCTTCAGTTTTATCGCACAAATTGTCTGAATCATGTTAAATTTGAATTTAACTGGGTTTAAACAGTGTGCTGCTGTTTCTAATGACCGGGCTCATAGAATGTTCATTTGCAGCATATTTGGCTTCCAATTTCTGCCTTTCTGAGGTGTGAGAAGTGAATTATAACCATTACATTTTTTGACATCCCACATGCATTAGAACATCTAAAATGACCTATTTAGGTATCAGAAGGACTAAATTTGGTCTCTCCACAAAGAATAAGCACTGTTTCCACACACCCTTGTTTTTGGACATCTCCCTTCTGTTTTAGCGCACAAATTGTCTGATTCATGTTAAATTTGAATTTCACTAGGTTTAAACAGTGTGCTGCTATTACTAATGACCGGACTCATAGAATGTTCATTTGCAGCATATTTGGCTTCCAATTTCTGCCTTTCTGAGGTGTGAGAAGTGAATTATAACCATTACATTTTTTGACAGCCCACATGCATTAGAACATCAAAATAGACATATTTAGGTGTCAGAAGGACTAAATTTGGTCTCCCCACAAAGTATAAGCACTGTTTCCATACACCCTTGTTTTTGGACAGCTCCCTTCTGTTTTAGCACACAGATTGTCTGAATCATCTTAAATTTGAATTTCATTGGGTTTAAACAGTGTGCTGCTGTTTTTTAATGACCGGGCTCATAGAATGTTCATTTGCAGCATATTTGGCTTCCAATTTCTGCCTTTCTAAGGTGTGAGAAGTGAGTTACAACCATTAAATTTTTTTGACAGCCCATATGCATTAGAGCAGTCAAAATGACCTATTTAGGTGTCAGAAGGACTAAATTTGGTCTCCCCACAAGGTTTAAGCACTGTTTCCACACACCCTTGTTTTTGGACTGCTGTCTTCAGTTTTATCGCACAAATTGTCTGAATCATGTTAAATTTGAATTTAACTGGGTTTAAACAGTGTGCTGCTGTTTCTAATGACCGGGCTCATAGAATGTTCATTTGCAGCATATTTGGCTTCCAATTTCTGCCTTTCTGAGGTGTGAGAAGTGAATTATAACCATTACATTTTTTGAGATCCCACATGCATTAGAACATCTAAAATGACCTCTTTAGGTATCAGAAGGACTAAATTTGGTCTCTCCACAAAGAATAAGCACTGTTTCCACACACCCTTGTTTTTGGACATCTCCCTTCTGTTTTAGCGCACAAATTGTCTGATTCATGTTAAATTTGAATTTCACTAGGTTTAAACAGTGTGCTGCTATTACTAATGACCGGACTCATAGAATGTTCATTTGCAGCATATTTGGCTTCCAATTTCTGCCTTTCTGAGGTGTGAGAAGTGAATTATAACCATTACATTTTTTGACAGCCCACATGCATTAGAACATCCAAAATGACCTATTTAGGTGTCAGAAGGACTAAATTTGGTCTCCCCACAAAGTTTAAGCACTGTTTCCACACACCCTTGTTTTTGTACATCTCCCTTCTGTTTTTGCGCACAAATTATCTGATTCATGTTAAATTTGAATTTCACTGGGTTTAAACATTGTGCTGCTGTTTATAATGACCGGGCTCATAGAATGTTCATTTGCAGCATATTTGGCTTCCAATTTCTGCCTTTCTGAGGTGTGAGAAGTGAATTATAACCATTACATTTTTTGACAGCCCACATGCATTAGAACATCCAAAATGACCTATTTAGGTGTCAGAAGGACTAAATTTGGTCTCTCCACAAAGTATAAACACTGTTTCCACACACCCTTGTTTTTGGACAGCTCCCTTCTGTTTTAGCGCACAGATTGTCTGAATCATGTTAAATTTGAATTTCACTGGGTTTAAACAGCGTGCTGCTGTTTCTAATGACTGGGTTCATAGAATGTTCATTTGCAGCATATTTGGCTTCCAAATTCTGCCTTTCTGAGGTGTGAGAAGTGAATTATAACCATTACATTTTTTGACAGCCCACATGCATTAGAGCAGCCAAAATGACCTATTTAGGTGTCAGAAGGACTAAATTTGGTCTCCCCACAAAGTTTAGGCACTGTCTCCACACACCCTTGTTTTTGGACTGCTCTCTTCAGTTTTAGCGCACAAATTGTCTGAATCATGTTAAATTTGAATTTCACTGGGTTTAAACAGTGTGCTGCTGTTTCTAATGACCGGGCTCATAGAATGTTCATTTGCAGCATATTTGGCTTCCAATTTCTGCCTTTCTGAGGTGTGAGAAGTGAATTATAACCATTACATTTTTTGAGATCCCACATGCATTAGAACATCTAAAATGACCTATTTAGGTATCAGAAGGACTAAATTTGGTCTCTCCACAAAGAATAAGCACTGTTTCCACACACCCTTGTTTTTGGACATCTCCCTTCTGTTTTAGCGCACAAATTGTCTGATTCATGTTAAATTTGAATTTCACTAGGTTTAAACAGTGTGCTGCTATTACTAATGACCGGACTCATAGAATGTTCATTTGCAGCATATTTGGCTTCCAATTTCTGCCTTTCTGAGGTGTGAGAAGTGAATTATAACCATTACATTTTTTGACAGCCCACATGCATTAGAACATCAAAATAGACATATTTAGGTGTCAGAAGGACTAAATTTGGTCTCCCCACAACGTTTAGGCACTGTTTCCACACACCCTTGTTTTTGGACATCTCCCTTCTGTTTTAGCGCACAAATTGTCTGAATCATGTTAAATTTGAATTTACTAGGTTTAAACAGTGTGCTGCTGTTTTTTAATGACCGGGCTCATAGAATGTTCATTTGCAGCATATTTGGCTTCCAATTTCTGCCTTTCTAAGGTGTGAGAAGTGAGTTATAACCATTAAATTTTTTTGACAGCCCATATGCATTAGAGCAGTCAAAATGACCTATTTAGGTGTCAGAAGGACTAAATTTGGTCTCCCCACAAGGTTTAAGCACTGTTTCCACACACCCTTGTTTTTGGACTGCTCTCTTCAGTTTTAGCGCACAAATTGTCTGAATCATGTGAAATTTGAATTTCACTGGGTTTAAACAGTGTGCTGCTGTTTCTAATGACGGGGCTCATAGAATGTTCATTTGCAGCATATTTGGCTTCCAATTTCTGCCTTTCTGAGGTGTGAGAAGTGAATTATAACCATTACATTTTTTGACAGCCCACATGCACTAGAGCAGCCAAAATGACCTATTTAGGTATCAGAAGGACTAAATTTGGTCTCTCCACAAAGTATAAGCACTGTTTCCAGACACCCTTGTTTTTGGACAGCTCCCTTCTGTTTTAGCGCACAGATTGTCTGAATCATGTTAAATTTGAATTTCACTGGGTTTAAACAGTGTGCTGCTGTTTCTAATGACTGGGTTCATAGAATGTTCATTTGCAGCATATTTGGCTTCCAATTTCTGCCTTTCTGAGGTGTGAGAAGTGAATTATAACCATTACATTTTTTGACAGCCCACATGCATTAGAACATCCAAAATGACCTATTTAGGTGTCAGAAGGACTAAATTTGGTCTCTCCACAAAGAATAAGCACTGTTTCCACACACCCTTGTTTTTGGACATCTCCCTTCTGTTTTAGCGCACAAATTGTCTGATTCATGTTAAATTTGAATTTCACTAGGTTTAAACAATGCGCTGCTGTTTCTAATGACCGGGCTCATAGAATGTTCATTTGCAGCATATTTGGCTTCCGATTTCTGCCTTTCTGAGGTGTGAGAAGTGAATTATAACCATTACATTTTTTGACAGCCCACATGCATTAGAACATCCAAAATGACCTATTTAGGTGTCAGAAGGACTAAATTTGGTCTCTCCACAAAGTATAAGCACTGTTTCCATACACCCTTGTTTTTGGACAGCTCCCTTCTGTTTTAGCACACAGATTGTCTGAATCATCTTAAATTTGAATTTCATTGGGTTTAAACAGTGTGCTGCTGTTTCTAATGACTGGGTTCAAAGAATGTTCATTTGCAGCATATTTGGCTTCCAAATTCTGCCTTTCTGAGGTGTGAGAAGTGAATTATAACCATTACATTTTTTGACAGCCCACATGCATTAGAGCAGCCAAAATGACCTATTTAGGTGTCAGAAGGACTAAATTTGGTCTCCCCACAAAGTTTAGGCACTGTTTCCACACACCCTTGTTTTTGGACTGCTCTCTTCAGTTTTAGCGCACAAATTGTCTGAATCATGTGAAATTTGAATTTCACTGGGTTTAAACAGTGTGCTGCTGTTTCTAATGACGGGGCTCATAGAATGTTCATTTGCAGCATATTTGGCTTCCATTTTCTGCCTTTCTGAGGTGTGAGAAGTGAATTATAACCATTACATTTTTTGACAGCCCACATGCACTAGAGCAGCCAAAATGACCTATTTAGGTATCAGAAGGACTAAATTTGGTCTCTCCACAAAGTATAAGCACTGTTTCCAGACACCCTTGTTTTTGGACAGCTCCCTTCTGTTTTAGCGCACAGATTGTCTGAATCATGTTAAATTTGAATTTCACTGGGTTTAAACAGTGTGCTGCTGTTTCTAATGACTGGGTTCATAGAATGTTCATTTGCAGCATATTTGGCTTCCAAATTCTGCCTTTCTGAGGTGTGAGAAGTGAATTATAACCATTACATTTTTTGACAGCCCACATGCATTAGAGCAGCCAAAATGACCTATTTAGGTGTCAGAAGGACTAAATTTGGTCTCCCCACAAAGTTTAGGCACTGTTTCCACACACCCTTGTTTTTGGACTGCTCTCTTCAGTTTTAGCGCACAAATTGTCTGAATCATGTTAAATTTGAATTTCACTGGGTTTAAACAGTGTGCTGCTGTTTCTAATGACCGGGCTCATAGAATGTTCATTTGCAGCATATTTGGCTTCCAATTTCTGCCTTTCTGAGGTGTGAGAAGTGAATTATAACCATTACATTTTTTGACATCCCACATGCATTAGAACATCCAAAATGACCTATTTAGGTATCAGAAGGACTAAATTTGGTCTCTCCACAAAGAATAAGCACTGTTTCCACACACCCTTGTTTTTGGACATCTCCCTTCTGTTTTAGAGCACAAATTGTCTGATTCGTGTTAAATTTGAATTTCACTAGGTTTAAACAGTGCGCTGCTGTTTCTAATGACCGGGCTCATAGAATGTTCATTTGCAGCATATTTGGCTTCCAATTTCTGCCTTTCTGAGGTGTGAGAAGTGAATTATAACCATTACATTTTTTGACAGCCCACATGCATTAGAGCAGCCAAAATGACCTATTTAGGTGTCAGAAGGACTAAATTTGGTCTCCCCACAAGGTTTAAGCACTGTTTCCACACACCCTTGTTTTTGGACTGCTGTCTTCAGTTTTATCGCACAAATTGTCTGAATCATGTTAAATTTGAATTTCACTGGGTTTAAACAGTGTGCTGCTGTTTCTAATGACCGGGCTCATAGAATGTTCATTTGCAGCATATTTGGCTTCCAATTTCTGCCTTTCTGAGGCGTGAGAAGTGAATTATAACCATTACATTTTTTGACAGCCCACATGCATTAGAGCAGCCAAAATGACCTATTTAGGTGTCAGAAGGACTAAATTTGGTCTCCCCACAAAGTTTAGGCACTGTTTCCACACACCCTTGTTTTTGGACTGCTCTCTTCAGTTTTAGCGCACAAATTGTCTGAATCATGTTAAATTTGAATTTCACTGGGTTTAAACAGTGTGCTGCTGTTTCTAATGACCGGGCTCATAGAATGTTCATTTGCAGCATATTTGGCTTCCAATTTCTGCCTTTCTGAGGTGTGAGAAGTGAATTATAATCATTACATTTTTTGACATCCCACATGCATTAGAACATCCAAAATGACCTATTTAGGTATCAGAAGGACTAAATTTGGTCTCTCCACAAAGAATAAGCACTGTTTCCACACACCCTTGTTTTTGGACATCTCCCTTCTGTTTTAGCGCACAAATTGTCTGATTCATGTTAAATTTGAATTTCACTAGGTTTAAACAGTGCGCTGCTGTTTCTAATGACCGGGCTCATAGAATGTTCATTTGCAGCATATTTGGCTTCCAATTTCTGCCTTTCTGAGGTGTGAGAAGTGAATTATAACCATTACATTTTTTGACAGCCCACATGCATTAGAACATCCAAAATGACCTATTTAGGTGTCAGAAGGACTAAATTTGGTCTCTCCACAAAGTATAAGCACTGTTTCCATACACCCTTGTTTTTGGACAGCTCCCTTCTGTTTTAGCGCACAAATTGTCTGAATCATGTTAAATTTGAATTTCACTAGGTTTAAACAATGCGCTGCTGTTTCTAATGACCGGGCTCATACAATGTTCATTTGCAGCATATTTGGCTTCCGATTTCTGCCTTTCTGAGGTGTGAGAAGTGAATTATAACCATTACATTTTTTGAAAGCCCACATGCATTAGAACATCCAAAATGACCTATTTAGGTGTCAGAAGGACTAAATTTGGTCTCTCCACAAAGTATAAGCACTGTTTCCATACACCCTTTTTTTTGGACAGCTCCCTTCTGTTTTAGCACACAGATTGTCTGAATCATCTTAAATTTGAATTTCATTGGGTTTAAACAGTGTGCTGCTGTTTCTAATGACTGGGTTCAAAGAATGTTCATTTGCAGCATATTTGGCTTCCAAATTCTGCCTTTCTGAGGTATGAGAAGTGAATTATAACCATTACATTTTTTGACAGCCCACATGCATTAGAGCAGCCAAAATGACCTATGTAGGTGTCAGAAGGACTAAATTTGGTCTCCCCACAAAGTTTAGGCACTGTTTCCACACACCCTTGTTTTTGGACTGCTCTCTTCAGTTTTAGCGCACAAATTGTCTGAATCATGTGAAATTTGAATTTCACTGGGTTTAAACAGTGTGCTGCTGTTTCTAATGACCGGGCTCATAGAATGTTCATTTGCAGCATATTTGGCTTCCAATTTCTGCCTTTCTGAGGTGTGAGAAGTGAATTATAACCATTACATTTTTTGACAGCCCACATGCACTAGAGCAGCCAAAATGACCTATTTAGGTATCAGAAGGACTAAATTTGGTATCCCCACAAACTTTAAGCACTGTTTCCACACACCCTTGTTTTTGGACATCTCCCTTCTGTTTTAGCGCACAAATTGTCTGATTCATGTTAAATTTGAATTTCACTAGGTTTAAACAGTGTGCTGCTGTTTCTAATGACCGCGCTCATAGATTGTTCATTTGCAGCATATTTGGCTTCCAATTTCTGCCTTTCTGAGGTGTGAGAAGTGAGTTATAACCATTAAATTTTTTTGACAGCCCACATGCATTAGAGCAGCCAAAATGACCTATTTAGGTGTCAGAAGGACTAAATTTGGTCTCCCCACAAAGTTTAGGCACTGTTTCCACACACCCTTGTTTTTGGACTGCTTTCTTCAGTTTTAGCGCACAAATTGTCTGAATCATGTTAAATTTGAATTTCACTGGGTTTAAACAGTGTGCTGCTGTTTCTAATGACCGGGCTCATAGAATGTTCATTTGCAGCATATTTGGCTTCCAATTTCTGCCTTTCTGAGGTGTGAGAAGTGAATTATAACCATTACATTTTTTGACATCCCACATGCATTAGAACATCCAAAATGACCTATTTAGGTATCAGAAGGACTAAATTTGGTCTCTCCACAAAGAATAAGCACTGTTTCCACACACCCTTGTTTTTGGACATCTCCCTTCTGTTTTAGCGCACAAATTGTCTGATTCGTGTTAAATTTGAATTTCACTAGGTTTAAACAGTGCGCTGCTGTTTCTAATGACCGGGCTCATAGAATGTTCATTTGCAGCATATTTGGCTTCCAATTTCTGCCTTTCTGAGGTGTGAGAAGTGAATTATAACCATTACATTTTTTGACAGCCCACATGCATTAGAACATCCAAAATGACCTATTTAGGTGTCAGAAGGACAAAATTTGGTCTCTCCACAAAGTATAAGCACTGTTTCCATACACCCTTGTTTTTGGACAGCTCCCTTCTGTTTTAGCACACAGATTGTCTGAATCATGTTAAATTTGAATTTCATTGGGTTTAAACAGTGTGCTGCTGTTTCTAATGACTGGGTTCAAAGAATGTTCATTTGCAGCATATTTGGCTTCCCAATTCTGCCTTTCTGAGGTGTGAGAAGTGAATTAGAACCATTACATTTTTTGACAGCCCACATGCATTAGAGCAGCCAAAATGACCTATTTAGGTGTCAGAAGGACTAAATTTGGTCTCCCCACAAAGTTTAGGCACTGTTTCCACACACCCTTGTTTTTGGACTGCTCTCTTCTGTTTTAGCGCACAAATTGTCTGAATCATGTGAAATTTGAATTTCACTGGGTTTAAACAGTGTGCTGCTGTTTCTAATAACCGGGCTCATAGAATGTTCATTTGCAGCATATTTGGCTTCCAATTACTGCCTTTCTGAGGTGTGAGAAGTGAATTATAACCATTACATTTTTTGACAGCCCACATGCACTAGAGCAGCCAAAATGACCTATTTAGGTATCAGAAGGACTAAATTTGGTCTCCCCACAAAGTATAAGCACTGTTTCCACACACCCTTGTTTTTGGAAATCTCCCTTCTGTTTTAGCGCACAGATTGTCTGAATTATGTTAAATTTGAATTTCACTAGGTTTAAACAGTGTGCTGCTGTTTCTAATGACCGGGCTCATTGAATGTTCATTTGCAGCATATTTGGATTCCAATTTCTGCCTTTCTGAGGTGTGAGAAGTGAATTATAACCATTACATTTTTTGACAGCCGACATGCATTAGAGCAGCCAAAATGACATATTTAGGTATCAGAAGGACTAAATTTGGTATCCCCACAAACTTTAAGCACTGTTTCCACACACCCTTGTTTTTGGACATCTCCCTTCTGTTTTAGCGCACAAATTGTCTGATTCATGTTAAATTTGAATTTCACTAGGTTTAAACAGTGTGCTGCTATTACTAATGACCGGACTCATAGAATGTTCATTTGCAGCATATTTGGCTTCCAATTTCTGCCTTTCTGAGGTGTGAGAAGTGAATTATAACCATTACATTTTTTGACAGCCCACATGCATTAGAACATCAAAATAGACATATTTAGGTGTCAGAAGGACTAAATTTGGTCTCCCCACAACGTTTAGGCACTGTTTCCACACACCCTTGTTTTTGGACATCTCCCTTCTGTTTTAGCGCACAAATTGTCTGAATCATGTTAAATTTGAATTTACTAGGTTTAAACAGTGTGCTGCTGTTTTTTAATGACCGGGCTCATAGAATGTTCATTTGCAGCATATTTGGCTTCCAATTTCTGCCTTTCTAAGGTGTGAGAAGTGAGTTATAACCATTAAATTTTTTTGACAGCCCATATGCATTAGAGCAGTCAAAATGACCTATTTAGGTGTCAGAAGGACTAAATTTGGTCTCCCCACAAGGTTTAAGCACTGTTTCCACACACCCTTGTTTTTGGACTGCTGTCTTCAGTTTTATCGCACAAATTGTCTGAATCATGTTAAATTTGAATTTAACTGGGTTTAAACAGTGTGCTGCTGTTTCTAATGACCGGGCTCATAGAATGTTCATTTGCAGCATATTTGGCTTCCAATTTCTGCCTTTCTGAGGTGTGAGAAGTGAATTATAACCATTACATTTTTTGACATCCCACATGCATTAGAACATCTAAAATGACCTATTTAGGTATCAGAAGGACTAAATTTGGTCTCTCCACAAAGAATAAGCACTGTTTCCACACACCCTTGTTTTTGGACATCTCCCTTCTGTTTTAGCGCACAAATTGTCTGATTCATGTTAAATTTGAATTTCACTAGGTTTAAACAGTGTGCTGCTATTACTAATGACCGGACTCATAGAATGTTCATTTGCAGCATATTTGGCTTCCAATTTCTGCCTTTCTGAGGTGTGAGAAGTGAATTATAACCATTACATTTTTTGACAGCCCACATGCATTAGAACATCAAAATAGACATATTTAGGTGTCAGAAGGACTAAATTTGGTCTCCCCACAAAGTATAAGCACTGTTTCCATACACCCTTGTTTTTGGACAGCTCCCTTCTGTTTTAGCACACAGATTGTCTGAATCATCTTAAATTTGAATTTCATTGGGTTTAAACAGTGTGCTGCTGTTTTTTAATGACCGGGCTCATAGAATGTTCATTTGCAGCATATTTGGCTTCCAATTTCTGCCTTTCTAAGGTGTGAGAAGTGAGTTACAACCATTAAATTTTTTTGACAGCCCATATGCATTAGAGCAGTCAAAATGACCTATTTAGGTGTCAGAAGGACTAAATTTGGTCTCCCCACAAGGTTTAAGCACTGTTTCCACACACCCTTGTTTTTGGACTGCTGTCTTCAGTTTTATCGCACAAATTGTCTGAATCATGTTAAATTTGAATTTAACTGGGTTTAAACAGTGTGCTGCTGTTTCTAATGACCGGGCTCATAGAATGTTCATTTGCAGCATATTTGGCTTCCAATTTCTGCCTTTCTGAGGTGTGAGAAGTGAATTATAACCATTACATTTTTTGACATCCCACATGCATTAGAACATCTAAAATGACCTCTTTAGGTATCAGAAGGACTAAATTTGGTCTCTCCACAAAGAATAAGCACTGTTTCCACACACCCTTGTTTTTGGACATCTCCCTTCTGTTTTAGCGCACAAATTGTCTGATTCATGTTAAATTTGAATTTCATTGGGTTTAAACAGTGTGCTGCTGTTTCTAATGACTGGGTTCAAAGAATGTTCATTTGCAGCATATTTGGCTTCCCAATTCTGCCTTTCTGAGGTGTGAGAAGTGAATTATAACCATTACATTTTTTGACAGCCCACATGCATTAGAGCAGCCAAAATGACCTATTTAGGTGTCAGAAGGACTAAATTTGGTCTCCCCACAAAGTTTAGGCACTGTTTCCACACACCCTTGTTTTTGGACTGCTCTCTTCTGTTTTAGCGCACAAATTGTCTGAATCATGTGAAATTTGAATTTCACTGGGTTTAAACAGTGTGCTGCTGTTTCTAATAACCGGGCTCATAGAATGTTCATTTGCAGCATATTTGGCTTCCAATTTCTGCCTTTCTGAGGTGTGAGAAGTGAATTATAACCATTACATTTTTTGACAGCCCACATGCACTAGAGCAGCCAAAATGACCTATTTAGGTATCAGAAGGACTAAATTTGGTCTCCCCACAAAGTATAAGCACTGTTTCCACACACCCTTGTTTTTGGAAATCTCCCTTCTGTTTTAGCGCACAGATTGTCTGAATTATGTTAAATTTGAATTTCACTAGGTTTAAACAGTGTGCTGCTGTTTCTAATGACCGGGCTCATTGAATGTTCATTTGCAGCATATTTGGATTCCAATTTCTGCCTTTCTGAGGTGTGAGAAGTGAATTATAACCATTACATTTTTTGAGATCCCACATGCATTAGAACATCTAAAATGACCTATTTAGGTATCAGAAGGACTAAATTTGGTCTCTCCACAAAGAATAAGCACTGTTTCCACACACCCTTGTTTTTGGACATCTCCCTTCTGTTTTAGCGCACAAATTGTCTGATTCATGTTAAATTTGAATTTCACTAGGTTTAAACAGTGTGCTGCTATTACTAATGACCGGACTCATAGAATGTTCATTTGCAGCATATTTGGCTTCCAATTTCTGCCTTTCTGAGGTGTGAGAAGTGAATTATAACCATTACATTTTTTGACAGCCCACATGCATTAGAACATCCAAAATGACCTATTTAGGTGTCAGAAGGACTAAATTTGGTCTCCCCACAAAGTTTAAGCACTGTTTCCACACACCCTTGTTTTTGTACATCTCCCTTCTGTTTTTGCGCACAAATTATCTGATTCATGTTAAATTTGAATTTCACTGGGTTTAAACATTGTGCTGCTGTTTATAATGACCGGGCTCATAGAATGTTCATTTGCAGCATATTTGGCTTCCAATTTCTGCCTTTCTGAGGTGTGAGAAGTGAATTATAACCATTACATTTTTTGACAGCCCACATGCATTAGAACATCCAAAATGACCTATTTAGGTGTCAGAAGGACTAAATTTGGTCTCTCCACAAAGTATAAACACTGTTTCCACACACCCTTGTTTTTGGACAGCTCCCTTCTGTTTTAGCGCACAGATTGTCTGAATCATGTTAAATTTGAATTTCACTGGGTTTAAACAGCGTGCTGCTGTTTCTAATGACTGGGTTCATAGAATGTTCATTTGCAGCATATTTGGCTTCCAAATTCTGCCTTTCTGAGGTGTGAGAAGTGAATTATAACCATTACATTTTTTGACAGCCCACATGCATTAGAGCAGCCAAAATGACCTATTTAGGTGTCAGAAGGACTAAATTTGGTCTCCCCACAAAGTTTAGGCACTGTCTCCACACACCCTTGTTTTTGGACTGCTCTCTTCAGTTTTAGCGCACAAATTGTCTGAATCATGTTAAATTTGAATTTCACTGGGTTTAAACAGTGTGCTGCTGTTTCTAATGACCGGGCTCATAGAATGTTCATTTGCAGCATATTTGGCTTCCAATTTCTGCCTTTCTGAGGTGTGAGAAGTGAATTATAACCATTACATTTTTTGAGATCCCACATGCATTAGAACATCTAAAATGACCTATTTAGGTATCAGAAGGACTAAATTTGGTCTCTCCACAAAGAATAAGCACTGTTTCCACACACCCTTGTTTTTGGACATCTCCCTTCTGTTTTAGCGCACAAATTGTCTGATTCATGTTAAATTTGAATTTCACTAGGTTTAAACAGTGTGCTGCTATTACTAATGACCGGACTCATAGAATGTTCATTTGCAGCATATTTGGCTTCCAATTTCTGCCTTTCTGAGGTGTGAGAAGTGAATTATAACCATTACATTTTTTGACAGCCCACATGCATTAGAACATCAAAATAGACATATTTAGGTGTCAGAAGGACTAAATTTGGTCTCCCCACAACGTTTAGGCACTGTTTCCACACACCCTTGTTTTTGGACATCTCCCTTCTGTTTTAGCGCACAAATTGTCTGAATCATGTTAAATTTGAATTTACTAGGTTTAAACAGTGTGCTGCTGTTTTTTAATGACCGGGCTCATAGAATGTTCATTTGCAGCATATTTGGCTTCCAATTTCTGCCTTTCTAAGGTGTGAGAAGTGAGTTATAACCATTAAATTTTTTTGACAGCCCATATGCATTAGAGCAGTCAAAATGACCTATTTAGGTGTCAGAAGGACTAAATTTGGTCTCCCCACAAGGTTTAAGCACTGTTTCCACACACCCTTGTTTTTGGACTGCTCTCTTCAGTTTTAGCGCACAAATTGTCTGAATCATGTGAAATTTGAATTTCACTGGGTTTAAACAGTGTGCTGCTGTTTCTAATGACGGGGCTCATAGAATGTTCATTTGCAGCATATTTGGCTTCCAATTTCTGCCTTTCTGAGGTGTGAGAAGTGAATTATAACCATTACATTTTTTGACAGCCCACATGCACTAGAGCAGCCAAAATGACCTATTTAGGTATCAGAAGGACTAAATTTGGTCTCTCCACAAAGTATAAGCACTGTTTCCAGACACCCTTGTTTTTGGACAGCTCCCTTCTGTTTTAGCGCACAGATTGTCTGAATCATGTTAAATTTGAATTTCACTGGGTTTAAACAGTGTGCTGCTGTTTCTAATGACTGGGTTCATAGAATGTTCATTTGCAGCATATTTGGCTTCCAATTTCTGCCTTTCTGAGGTGTGAGAAGTGAATTATAACCATTACATTTTTTGACAGCCCACATGCATTAGAACATCCAAAATGACCTATTTAGGTGTCAGAAGGACTAAATTTGGTCTCTCCACAAAGAATAAGCACTGTTTCCACACACCCTTGTTTTTGGACATCTCCCTTCTGTTTTAGCGCACAAATTGTCTGATTCATGTTAAATTTGAATTTCACTAGGTTTAAACAATGCGCTGCTGTTTCTAATGACCGGGCTCATAGAATGTTCATTTGCAGCATATTTGGCTTCCGATTTCTGCCTTTCTGAGGTGTGAGAAGTGAATTATAACCATTACATTTTTTGACAGCCCACATGCATTAGAACATCCAAAATGACCTATTTAGGTGTCAGAAGGACTAAATTTGGTCTCTCCACAAAGTATAAGCACTGTTTCCATACACCCTTGTTTTTGGACAGCTCCCTTCTGTTTTAGCACACAGATTGTCTGAATCATCTTAAATTTGAATTTCATTGGGTTTAAACAGTGTGCTGCTGTTTCTAATGACTGGGTTCAAAGAATGTTCATTTGCAGCATATTTGGCTTCCAAATTCTGCCTTTCTGAGGTGTGAGAAGTGAATTATAACCATTACATTTTTTGACAGCCCACATGCATTAGAGCAGCCAAAATGACCTATTTAGGTGTCAGAAGGACTAAATTTGGTCTCCCCACAAAGTTTAGGCACACCCTTGTTTTTGGACTGCTCTCTTCAGTTTTAGCGCACAAATTGTCTGAATCATGTGAAATTTGAATTTCACTGGGTTTAAACAGTGTGCTGCTGTTTCTAATGACGGGGCTCATAGAATGTTCATTTGCAGCATATTTGGCTTCCATTTTCTGCCTTTCTGAGGTGTGAGAAGTGAATTATAACCATTACATTTTTTGACAGCCCACATGCACTAGAGCAGCCAAAATGACCTATTTAGGTATCAGAAGGACTAAATTTGGTCTCTCCACAAAGTATAAGCACTGTTTCCAGACACCCTTGTTTTTGGACAGCTCCCTTCTGTTTTAGCGCACAGATTGTCTGAATCATGTTAAATTTGAATTTCACTGGGTTTAAACAGTGTGCTGCTGTTTCTAATGACTGGGTTCATAGAATGTTCATTTGCAGCATATTTGGCTTCCAAATTCTGCCTTTCTGAGGTGTGAGAAGTGAATTATAACCATTACATTTTTTGACAGCCCACATGCATTAGAGCAGCCAAAATGACCTATTTAGGTGTCAGAAGGACTAAATTTGGTCTCCCCACAAAGTTTAGGCACTGTTTCCACACACCCTTGTTTTTGGACTGCTCTCTTCAGTTTTAGCGCACAAATTGTCTGAATCATGTTAAATTTGAATTTCACTGGGTTTAAACAGTGTGCTGCTGTTTCTAATGACCGGGCTCATAGAATGTTCATTTGCAGCATATTTGGCTTCCAATTTCTGCCTTTCTGAGGCGTGAGAAGTGAATTATAACCATTACATTTTTTGACAGCCCACATGCATTAGAGCAGCCAAAATGACCTATTTAGGTGTCAGAAGGACTAAATTTGGTCTCCCCACAAAGTTTAGGCACTGTTTCCACACACCCTTGTTTTTGGACTGCTCTCTTCAGTTTTAGCGCACAAATTGTCTGAATCATGTTAAATTTGAATTTCACTGGGTTTAAACAGTGTGCTGCTGTTTCTAATGACCGGGCTCATAGAATGTTCATTTGCAGCATATTTGGCTTCCAATTTCTGCCTTTCTGAGGTGTGAGAAGTGAATTATAATCATTACATTTTTTGACATCCCACATGCATTAGAACATCCAAAATGACCTATTTAGGTATCAGAAGGACTAAATTTGGTCTCTCCACAAAGAATAAGCACTGTTTCCACACACCCTTGTTTTTGGACATCTCCCTTCTGTTTTAGCGCACAAATTGTCTGATTCATGTTAAATTTGAATTTCACTAGGTTTAAACAGTGCGCTGCTGTTTCTAATGACCGGGCTCATAGAATGTTCATTTGCAGCATATTTGGCTTCCAATTTCTGCCTTTCTGAGGTGTGAGAAGTGAATTATAACCATTACATTTTTTGACAGCCCACATGCATTAGAACATCCAAAATGACCTATTTAGGTGTCAGAAGGACTAAATTTGGTCTCTCCACAAAGTATAAGCACTGTTTCCATACACCCTTGTTTTTGGACAGCTCCCTTCTGTTTTAGCACACAGATTGTCTGAATCATGTTAAATTTGAATTTCATTGGGTTTAAACAGTGTGCTGCTATTTCTAATGACTGGGTTCAAAGAATGTTCATTTGCAGCATATTTGGCTTCCCAATTCTGCCTTTCTGAGGTGTGAGAAGTGAATTATAACCATTACATTTTTTGACAGCCCACATGCATTAGAGCAGCCAAAAAGACCTATTTAGGTGTCAGAAGGACTAAATTTTGTCTCCCCACAAAGTTTAGGCACTGTTTCCACACACCCTTGTTTTTGGACTGCTCTCTTCTGTTTTAGCGCACAAATTGTCTGAATCATGTGAAATTTGAATTTCACTGGGTTTAAACAGTGTGCTGCTGTTTCTAATGACCGGGCTCATAGAATGTTCATTTGCAGCATATTTGGCTTCCAATTTCTGCCTTTCTGAGGTGTGAGAAGTGAATTATAACCATTACATTTTTTGACATCCCACATGCATTAGAACATCCAAAATGACCTATTTAGGTATCAGAAGGACTAAATTTGGTCTCTCCACAAAGAATAAGCACTGTTTCCACACACCCTTGTTTTTGGACTGCTCTCTTCAGTTTTAGCGCACAAATTGTCTGAATCATGTTAAATTTGAATTTCACTGGGTTTAAACAGTGTGCTGCTGTTTCTAATGACCGGGCTCATAGAATGTTCATTTGCAGCATATTTGGCTTCCAATTTCTGCCTTTCTGAGGTGTGAGAAGTGAATTATAATCATTACATTTTTTGACATCCCACATGCATTAGAACATCCAAAATGACCTATTTAGGTATCAGAAGGACTAAATTTGGTCTCTCCACAAAGAATAAGCACTGTTTCCACACACCCTTGTTTTTGGACATCTCCCTTCTGTTTTAGCGCACAAATTGTCTGATTCATGTTAAATTTGAATTTCACTAGGTTTAAACAGTGCGCTGCTGTTTCTAATGACCGGGCTCATAGAATGTTCATTTGCAGCATATTTGGCTTCCAATTTCTGCCTTTCTGAGGTGTGAGAAGTGAATTATAACCATTACATTTTTTGACATCCCACATGCATTAGAACATCCAAAATGACCTATTTAGGTATCAGAAGGACTAAATTTGGTCTCTCCACAAAGAATAAGCACTGTTTCCACACACCCTTGTTTTTGGACATCTCCCTTCTGTTTTAGAGCACAAATTGTCTGATTCGTGTTAAATTTGAATTTCACTAGGTTTAAACAGTGCGCTGCTGTTTCTAATGACCGGGCTGATAGAATGTTCATTTGCAGCATATTTGGCTTCCAATTTCTGCCTTTCTGAGGTGTGAGAAGTGAATTATAACCATTACATTTTTTGACAGCCCACATGCATTAGAACATCCAAAATGACCTATTTAGGTGTCAGAAGGACTAAATTTGGTCTCTCCACAAAGTATAAGCACTGTTTCCATACACCCTTGTTTTTGGACAGCTCCCTTCTGTTTTAGCACACAGATTGTCTGAATCATGTTAAATTTGAATTTCATTGGGTTTAAACAGTGTGCTGCTGTTTCTAATGACTGGGTTCAAAGAATGTTCATTTGCAGCATATTTGGCTTCCAAATTCTGCCTTTCAGAGGTGTGAGAAGTGAATTATAACCATTACATTTTTTGACAGCCCACATGCATTAGAGCAGCCAAAATGACCTATTTAGGTGTCAGAAGGACTAAATTTGGTCTCCCCACAAAGTTTAGGCACTGTTTCCACACACCCTTGTTTTTGGACTGCTCTCTTCAGTTTTAGCGCACAAATTGTCTGAATCATGTGAAATTTGAATTTCACTGGGTTTAAACAGTGTGCTGCTGTTTCTAATGACCGGGCTCATAGAATGTTCATTTGCAGCATATTTGGCTTCCAATTTCTGCCTTTCTGAGGTGTGAGAAGTGAATTATAACCATTACATTTTTTGACAGCCCACATGCATTAGAGCAGCCAAAATGACCTATTTAGGTGTCAGAAGGACTAAATTTGGTCTCCCCACAAGGTTTAAGCACTGTTTCCACACACCCTTGTTTTTGGACTGCTGTCTTCAGTTTTATCGCACAAATTGTCTGAATCATGTTAAATTTGAATTTAACTGGGTTTAAACAGTGTGCTGCTGTTTCTAATGACCGGGCTCATAGAATGTTCATTTGCAGCATATTTGGCTTCCAATTTCTGCCTTTCTGAGGTGTGAGAAGTGAATTATAACCATTACATTTTTTGACAGCCCACATGCATTAGAGCAGCCAAAATGACCTATTTAGGTGTCAGAAGGACTAAATTTGGTCTCCCCACAAAGTTTAGGCACTGTTTCCACACACCCTTGTTTTTGGACTGCTCTCTTCAGTTTTAGCGCACAAATTGTCTGAATCATGTTAAATTTGAATTTCACTAGGTTTAAACAATGCGCTGCTGTTTCTAATGACCGGGCTCATACAATGTTCATTTGCAGCATATTTGGCTTCCGATTTCTGCCTTTCTGAGGTGTGAGAAGTGAATTATAACCATTACATTTTTTGAAAGCCCACATGCATTAGAACATCCAAAATGACCTATTTAGGTATCAGAAGGACTAAATTTGGTCTCTCCACAAAGTATAAGCACTGTTTCCATACACCCTTTTTTTTGGACAGCTCCCTTCTGTTTTAGCACACAGATTGTCTGAATCATCTTAAATTTGAATTTCATTGGGTTTAAACAGTGTGCTGCTGTTTCTAATGACTGGGTTCAAAGAATGTTCATTTGCAGCATATTTGGCTTCCAAATTCTGCCTTTCTGAGGTATGAGAAGTGAATTATAACCATTACATTTTTTGACAGCCCACATGCATTAGAGCAGCCAAAATGACCTATGTAGGTGTCAGAAGGACTAAATTTGGTCTCCCCACAAAGTTTAGGCACTGTTTCCACACACCCTTGTTTTTGGACTGCTCTCTTCAGTTTTAGCGCACAAATTGTCTGAATCATGTGAAATTTGAATTTCACTGGGTTTAAACAGTGTGCTGCTGTTTCTAATGACCGGGCTCATAGAATGTTCATTTGCAGCATATTTGGCTTCCAATTTCTGCCTTTCTGAGGTGTGAGAAGTGAATTATAACCATTACATTTTTTGACAGCCCACATGCACTAGAGCAGCCAAAATGACCTATTTAGGTATCAGAAGGACTAAATTTGGTATCCCCACAAACTTTAAGCACTGTTTCCACACACCCTTGTTTTTGGACATCTCCCTTCTGTTTTAGCGCACAAATTGTCTGATTCATGTTAAATTTGAATTTCACTAGGTTTAAACAGTGTGCTGCTGTTTCTAATGACCGCGCTCATAGATTGTTCATTTGCAGCATATTTGGCTTCCAATTTCTGCCTTTCTGAGGTGTGAGAAGTGAGTTATAACCATTAAATTTTTTTGACAGCCCACATGCATTAGAGCAGCCAAAATGACCTATTTAGGTGTCAGAAGGACTAAATTTGGTCTCCCCACAAAGTTTAGGCACTGTTTCCACACACCCTTGTTTTTGGACTGCTTTCTTCAGTTTTAGCGCACAAATTGTCTGAATCATGTTAAATTTGAATTTCACTGGGTTTAAACAGTGTGCTGCTGTTTCTAATGACCGGGCTCATAGAATGTTCATTTGCAGCATATTTGGCTTCCAATTTCTGCCTTTCTGAGGTGTGAGAAGTGAATTATAACCATTACATTTTTTGACATCCCACATGCATTAGAACATCCAAAATGACCTATTTAGGTATCAGAAGGACTAAATTTGGTCTCTCCACAAAGAATAAGCACTGTTTCCACACACCCTTGTTTTTGGACATCTCCCTTCTGTTTTAGCGCACAAATTGTCTGATTCGTGTTAAATTTGAATTTCACTAGGTTTAAACAGTGCGCTGCTGTTTCTAATGACCGGGCTCATAGAATGTTCATTTGCAGCATATTTGGCTTCCAATTTCTGCCTTTCTGAGGTGTGAGAAGTGAATTATAACCATTACATTTTTTGACAGCCCACATGCATTAGAACATCCAAAATGACCTATTTAGGTGTCAGAAGGACAAAATTTGGTCTCTCCACAAAGTATAAGCACTGTTTCCATACACCCTTGTTTTTGGACAGCTCCCTTCTGTTTTAGCACACAGATTGTCTGAATCATGTTAAATTTGAATTTCATTGGGTTTAAACAGTGTGCTGCTGTTTCTAATGACTGGGTTCAAAGAATGTTCATTTGCAGCATATTTGGCTTCCCAATTCTGCCTTTCTGAGGTGTGAGAAGTGAATTATAACCATTACATTTTTTGACAGCCCACATGCATTAGAGCAGCCAAAATGACCTATTTAGGTGTCAGAAGGACTAAATTTGGTCTCCCCACAAAGTTTAGGCACTGTTTCCACACACCCTTGTTTTTGGACTGCTCTCTTCTGTTTTAGCGCACAAATTGTCTGAATCATGTGAAATTTGAATTTCACTGGGTTTAAACAGTGTGCTGCTGTTTCTAATAACCGGGCTCATAGAATGTTCATTTGCAGCATATTTGGCTTCCAATTTCTGCCTTTCTGAGGTGTGAGAAGTGAATTATAACCATTACATTTTTTGACAGCCCACATGCACTAGAGCAGCCAAAATGACCTATTTAGGTATCAGAAGGACTAAATTTGGTCTCCCCACAAAGTATAAGCACTGTTTCCACACACCCTTGTTTTTGGAAATCTCCCTTCTGTTTTAGCGCACAGATTGTCTGAATTATGTTAAATTTGAATTTCACTAGGTTTAAACAGTGTGCTGCTGTTTCTAATGACCGGGCTCATTGAATGTTCATTTGCAGCATATTTGGATTCCAATTTCTGCCTTTCTGAGGTGTGAGAAGTGAATTATAACCATTACATTTTTTGAGATCCCACATGCATTAGAACATCTAAAATGACCTATTTAGGTATCAGAAGGACTAAATTTGGTCTCTCCACAAAGAATAAGCACTGTTTCCACACACCCTTGTTTTTGGACATCTCCCTTCTGTTTTAGCGCACAAATTGTCTTATTCATGTTAAATTTGAATTTCACTAGGTTTAAACAGTGTGCTGCTATTACTAATGACCGGACTCATAGAATGTTCATTTGCAGCATATTTGGCTTCCAATTTCTGCCTTTCTGAGGTGTGAGAAGTGAATTATAACCATTACATTTTTTGACAGCCCACATGCATTAGAACATCCAAAATGACCTATTTAGGTGTCAGAAGGACTAAATTTGGTCTCCCCACAAAGTTTAAGCACTGTTTCCACACACCCTTGTTTTTGGACATCTCCCTTCTGTTTTTGCGCACAAATTATCTGATTCATGTTAAATTTGAATTTCACTGGGTTTAAACATTGTGCTGCTGTTTATAATGACCGGGCTCATAGAATGTTCATTTGCAGCATATTTGGCTTCCAATTTCTGCCTTTCTGAGGTGTGAGAAGTGAATTATAACCATTACATTTTTTGACAGCCGACATGCATTAGAGCAGCCAAAATGACATATTTAGGTATCAGAAGGACTAAATTTGGTATCCCCACAAACTTTAAGCACTGTTTCCACACACCCTTGTTTTTGGACATCTCCCTTCTGTTTTAGCGCACAAATTGTCTGATTCATGTTAAATTTGAATTTCACTAGGTTTAAACAGTGTGCTGCTATTACTAATGACCGGACTCATAGAATGTTCATTTGCAGCATATTTGGCTTCCAATTTCTGCCTTTCTGAGGTGTGAGAAGTGAATTATAACCATTACATTTTTTGACAGCCCACATGCATTAGAACATCAAAATAGACATATTTAGGTGTCAGAAGGACTAAATTTGGTCTCCCCACAACGTTTAGGCACTGTTTCCACACACCCTTGTTTTTGGACATCTCCCTTCTGTTTTAGCGCACAAATTGTCTGAATCATGTTAAATTTGAATTTACTAGGTTTAAACAGTGTGCTGCTGTTTTTTAATGACCGGGCTCATAGAATGTTCATTTGCAGCATATTTGGCTTCCAATTTCTGCCTTTCTAAGGTGTGAGAAGTGAGTTATAACCATTAAATTTTTTTGACAGCCCATATGCATTAGAGCAGTCAAAATGACCTATTTAGGTGTCAGAAGGACTAAATTTGGTCTCCCCACAAGGTTTAAGCACTGTTTCCACACACCCTTGTTTTTGGACTGCTGTCTTCAGTTTTATCGCACAAATTGTCTGAATCATGTTAAATTTGAATTTAACTGGGTTTAAACAGTGTGCTGCTGTTTCTAATGACCGGGCTCATAGAATGTTCATTTGCAGCATATTTGGCTTCCAATTTCTGCCTTTCTGAGGTGTGAGAAGTGAATTATAACCATTACATTTTTTGACATCCCACATGCATTAGAACATCTAAAATGACCTATTTAGGTATCAGAAGGACTAAATTTGGTCTCTCCACAAAGAATAAGCACTGTTTCCACACACCCTTGTTTTTGGACATCTCCCTTCTGTTTTAGCGCACAAATTGTCTGATTCATGTTAAATTTGAATTTCACTAGGTTTAAACAGTGTGCTGCTATTACTAATGACCGGACTCATAGAATGTTCATTTGCAGCATATTTGGCTTCCAATTTCTGCCTTTCTGAGGTGTGAGAAGTGAATTATAACCATTACATTTTTTGACAGCCCACATGCATTAGAACATCAAAATAGACATATTTAGGTGTCAGAAGGACTAAATTTGGTCTCCCCACAACGTTTAGGCACTGTTTCCACACACCCTTGTTTTTGGACATCTCCCTTCTGTTTTAGCGCACAAATTGTCTGAATCATGTTAAATTTGAATTTACTAGGTTTAAACAGTGTGCTGCTGTTTTTTAATGACCGGGCTCATAGAATGTTCATTTGCAGCATATTTGGCTTCCAATTTCTGCCTTTCTAAGGTGTGAGAAGTGAGTTACAACCATTAAATTTTTTTGACAGCCCATATGCATTAGAGCAGTCAAAATGACCTATTTAGGTGTCAGAAGGACTAAATTTGGTCTCCCCACAAGGTTTAAGCACTGTTTCCACACACCCTTGTTTTTGGACTGCTGTCTTCAGTTTTATCGCACAAATTGTCTGAATCATGTTAAATTTGAATTTAACTGGGTTTAAACAGTGTGCTGCTGTTTCTAATGACCGGGCTCATAGAATGTTCATTTGCAGCATATTTGGCTTCCAATTTCTGCCTTTCTGAGGTGTGAGAAGTGAATTATAACCATTACATTTTTTGACATCCCACATGCATTAGAACATCTAAAATGACCTCTTTAGGTATCAGAAGGACTAAATTTGGTCTCTCCACAAAGAATAAGCACTGTTTCCACACACCCTTGTTTTTGGACATCTCCCTTCTGTTTTAGCGCACAAATTGTCTGATTCATGTTAAATTTGAATTTCATTGGGTTTAAACAGTGTGCTGCTGTTTCTAATGACTGGGTTCAAAGAATGTTCATTTGCAGCATATTTGGCTTCCCAATTCTGCCTTTCTGAGGTGTGAGAAGTGAATTATAACCATTACATTTTTTGACAGCCCACATGCATTAGAGCAGCCAAAATGACCTATTTAGGTGTCAGAAGGACTAAATTTGGTCTCCCCACAAAGTTTAGGCACTGTTTCCACACACCCTTGTTTTTGGACTGCTCTCTTCTGTTTTAGCGCACAAATTGTCTGAATCATGTGAAATTTGAATTTCACTGGGTTTAAACAGTGTGCTGCTGTTTCTAATAACCGGGCTCATAGAATGTTCATTTGCAGCATATTTGGCTTCCAATTTCTGCCTTTCTGAGGTGTGAGAAGTGAATTATAACCATTACATTTTTTGACAGCCCACATGCACTAGAGCAGCCAAAATGACCTATTTAGGTATCAGAAGGACTAAATTTGGTCTCCCCACAAAGTATAAGCACTGTTTCCACACACCCTTGTTTTTGGAAATCTCCCTTCTGTTTTAGCGCACAGATTGTCTGAATTATGTTAAATTTGAATTTCACTAGGTTTAAACAGTGTGCTGCTGTTTCTAATGACCGGGCTCATTGAATGTTCATTTGCAGCATATTTGGATTCCAATTTCTGCCTTTCTGAGGTGTGAGAAGTGAATTATAACCATTACATTTTTTGAGATCCCACATGCATTAGAACATCTAAAATGACCTATTTAGGTATCAGAAGGACTAAATTTGGTCTCTCCACAAAGAATAAGCACTGTTTCCACACACCCTTGTTTTTGGACATCTCCCTTCTGTTTTAGCGCACAAATTGTCTGATTCATGTTAAATTTGAATTTCACTAGGTTTAAACAGTGTGCTGCTATTACTAATGACCGGACTCATAGAATGTTCATTTGCAGCATATTTGGCTTCCAATTTCTGCCTTTCTGAGGTGTGAGAAGTGAATTATAACCATTACATTTTTTGACAGCCCACATGCATTAGAACATCCAAAATGACCTATTTAGGTGTCAGAAGGACTAAATTTGGTCTCCCCACAAAGTTTAAGCACTGTTTCCACACACCCTTGTTTTTGTACATCTCCCTTCTGTTTTTGCGCACAAATTATCTGATTCATGTTAAATTTGAATTTCACTGGGTTTAAACATTGTGCTGCTGTTTATAATGACCGGGCTCATAGAATGTTCATTTGCAGCATATTTGGCTTCCAATTTCTGCCTTTCTGAGGTGTGAGAAGTGAATTATAACCATTACATTTTTTGACAGCCCACATGCATTAGAACATCCAAAATGACCTATTTAGGTGTCAGAAGGACTAAATTTGGTCTCTCCACAAAGTATAAACACTGTTTCCACACACCCTTGTTTTTGGACAGCTCCCTTCTGTTTTAGCGCACAGATTGTCTGAATCATGTTAAATTTGAATTTCACTGGGTTTAAACAGCGTGCTGCTGTTTCTAATGACTGGGTTCATAGAATGTTCATTTGCAGCATATTTGGCTTCCAAATTCTGCCTTTCTGAGGTGTGAGAAGTGAATTATAACCATTACATTTTTTGACAGCCCACATGCATTAGAGCAGCCAAAATGACCTATTTAGGTGTCAGAAGGACTAAATTTGGTCTCCCCACAAAGTTTAGGCACTGTCTCCACACACCCTTGTTTTTGGACTGCTCTCTTCAGTTTTAGCGCACAAATTGTCTGAATCATGTTAAATTTGAATTTCACTGGGTTTAAACAGTGTGCTGCGTTTTCTAATGACCGGGCTCATAGAATGTTCATTTGCAGCATATTTGGCTTCCAATTTCTGCCTTTCTGAGGTGTGAGAAGTGAATTATAACCATTACATTTTTTGAGATCCCACATGCATTAGAACATCTAAAATGACCTATTTAGGTATCAGAAGGACTAAATTTGGTCTCTCCACAAAGAATAAGCACTGTTTCCACACACCCTTGTTTTTGGACATCTCCCTTCTGTTTTAGCGCACAAATTGTCTGATTCATGTTAAATTTGAATTTCACTAGGTTTAAACAGTGTGCTGCTATTACTAATGACCGGACTCATAGAATGTTCATTTGCAGCATATTTGGCTTCCAATTTCTGCCTTTCTGAGGTGTGAGAAGTGAATTATAACCATTACATTTTTTGACAGCCCACATGCATTAGAACATCAAAATAGACATATTTAGGTGTCAGAAGGACTAAATTTGGTCTCCCCACAACGTTTAGGCACTGTTTCCACACACCCTTGTTTTTGGACATCTCCCTTCTGTTTTAGCGCACAAATTGTCTGAATCATGTTAAATTTGAATTTACTAGGTTTAAACAGTGTGCTGCTGTTTTTTAATGACCGGGCTCATAGAATGTTCATTTGCAGCATATTTGGCTTCCAATTTCTGCCTTTCTAAGGTGTGAGAAGTGAGTTATAACCATTAAATTTTTTTGACAGCCCATATGCATTAGAGCAGTCAAAATGACCTATTTAGGTGTCAGAAGGACTAAATTTGGTCTCCCCACAAGGTTTAAGCACTGTTTCCACACACCCTTGTTTTTGGACTGCTGTCTTCAGTTTTATCGCACAAATTGTCTGAATCATGTTAAATTTGAATTTAACTGGGTTTAAACAGTGTGCTGCTGTTTCTAATGACCGGGCTCATAGAATGTTCATTTGCAGCATATTTGGCTTCCAATTTCTGCCTTTCTGAGGTGTGAGAAGTGAATTATAACCATTACATTTTTTGACAGCCCACATGCATTAGAACATCCAAAATGACCTATTTAGGTATCAGAAGGACTAAATTTGGTCTCTCCACAAAGAATAAGCACTGTTTCCACACACCCTTGTTTTTGGACATCTCCCTTCTGTTTTAGCGCACAAATTGTCTGATTCATGTTAAATTTGAATTTCACTAGGTTTAAACAGTGTGCTGCTGTTTCTAATGACCGGGCTCATAGAATGTTCATTTGCAGCATATTTTGCTTCCAATTTCTGCCTTTCTGAGGTGTGAGAAGTGAATTATAACCATTACATTTTTTGACATCCCACATGCATTAGAACATCCAAAATGACCTATTTAGGTATCAGAAGGACTAAATTTGGTCTCTCCACAAAGAATAAGCACTGTTTCCACACACCCTTGTTTTTGGACATCTCCTTTCTGTTTAAGCGCACAAATTGTCTGATTCATGTTAAATTTGAATTTCACTAGGTTTAAACAGTGTGCTGCTATTACTAATGACCGGACTCATAGAATGTTCATTTGCAGCATATTTGGCTTCCAATTTCTGCCTTTCTGAGGTGTGAGAAGTGAATTATAACCATTACATTTTTTGAGATCCCACATGCATTAGAACATCTAAAATGACCTATTTAGGTATCAGAAGGACTAAATTTGGTCTCTCCACAAAGAATAAGCACTGTTTCCACACACCCTTGTTTTTGGACATCTCCCTTCTGTTTTAGCGCACAAATTGTCTGATTCATGTTAAATTTGAATTTCACTAGGTTTAAACAGTGTGCTGCTATTACTAATGACCGGACTCATAGAATGTTCATTTGCAGCATATTTGGCTTCCAATTTCTGCCTTTCTGAGGTGTGAGAAGTGAATTATAACCATTACATTTTTTGACAGCCCACATGCATTAGAACATCAAAATAGACATATTTAGGTGTCAGAAGGACTAAATTTGGTCTCCCCACAACGTTTAGGCACTGTTTCCACACACCCTTGTTTTTGGACATCTCCCTTCTGTTTTAGCGCACAAATTGTCTGAATCATGTTAAATTTGAATTTACTAGGTTTAAACAGTGTGCTGCTGTTTTTTAATGACCGGGCTCATAGAATGTTCATTTGCAGCATATTTGGCTTCCAATTTCTGCCTTTCTAAGGTGTGAGAAGTGAGTTATAACCATTAAATTTTTTTGACAGCCCATATGCATTAGAGCAGTCAAAATGACCTATTTAGGTGTCAGAAGGACTAAATTTGGTCTCCCCACAAGGTTTAAGCACTGTTTCCACACACCCTTGTTTTTGGACTGCTGTCTTCAGTTTTATCGCACAAATTGTCTGAATCATGTTAAATTTGAATTTAACTGGGTTTAAACAGTGTGCTGCTGTTTCTAATGACCGGGCTCATAGAATGTTCATTTGCAGCATATTTGGCTTCCAATTTCTGCCTTTCTGAGGTGTGAGAAGTGAATTATAACCATTACATTTTTTGACAGCCCACATGCATTAGAACATCCAAAATGACCTATTTAGGTATCAGAAGGACTAAATTTGGTCTCTCCACAAAGAATAAGCACTGTTTCCACACACCCTTGTTTTTGGACATCTCCCTTCTGTTTTAGCGCACAAATTGTCTGATTCATGTTAAATTTGAATTTCACTAGGTTTAAACAGTGTGCTGCTGTTTCTAATGACCGGGCTCATAGAATGTTCATTTGCAGCATATTTGGCTTCCAATTTCTGCCTTTCTGAGGTGTGAGAAGTGAATTATAACCATTACATTTTTTGACATCCCACATGCATTAGAACATCCAAAATGACCTATTTAGGTATCAGAAGGACTAAATTTGGTCTCTCCACAAAGAATAAGCACTGTTTCCACACACCCTTGTTTTTGGACATCTCCCTTCTGTTTTAGCGCACAAATTGTCTGATTCATGTTAAATTTGAATTTCGCTAGGTTTAAACATTGTGCTGCTGTTTATAATGACCGGGCTCATAGAATGTTCATTTGCAGCATATTTGGCTTCCAATTTCTGCCTTTCTGAGGTGTGAGAAGTGAATTATAACCATTACATTTTTTGACATCCCACATGCATTAGAACATCTAAAATGACCTATTTAGGTATCAGAAGGACTAAATTTGGTCTCTCCACAAAGAATAAGCACTGTTTCCACACACCCTTGTTTTTGGACATCTCCCTTCTGTTTTAGCGCACAAATTGTCTGATTCATGTTAAATTTGAATTTCACTAGGTTTAAACAGTGTGCTGCTATTACTAATGACCGGACTCATAGAATGTTCATTTGCAGCATATTTGGCTTCCAATTTCTGCCTTTCTGAGGTGTGAGAAGTGAATTATAACCATTACATTTTTTGACAGCCCACATGCATTAGAACATCAAAATAGACATATTTAGGTGTCAGAAGGACTAAATTTGGTCTCCCCACAACGTTTAGGCACTGTTTCCACACACCCTTGTTTTTGGACATCTCCCTTCTGTTTTAGCGCACAAATTGTCTGAATCATGTTAAATTTGAATTTACTAGGTTTAAACAGTGTGCTGCTGTTTTTTAATGACCGAGCTCATAGAATGTTCATTTGCAGCATATTTGGCTTCCAATTTCTGCCTTTCTAAGGTGTGAGAAGTGAGTTATAACCATTAAATTTTTTTGACAGCCCATATGCATTAGAGCAGTCAAAATGACCTATTTAGGTGTCAGAAGGACTAAATTTGGTCTCCCCACAAGGTTTAAGCACTGTTTCCACACACCCTTGTTTTTGGACTGCTGTCTTCAGTTTTATCGCACAAATTGTCTGAATCATGTTAAATTTGAATTTAACTGGGTTTAAACAGTGTGCTGCTGTTTCTAATGACCGGGCTCATAGAATGTTCATTTGCAGCATATTTGGCTTCCAATTTCTGCCTTTCTGAGGTGTGAGAAGTGAATTATAACCATTACATTTTTTGACAGCCCACATGCATTAGAACATCCAAAATGACCTATTTAGGTGTCAGAAGGACTAAATTTGGTCTCTCCACAAAGTATAAACACTGTTTCCACACACCCTTGTTTTTGGACAGCTCCCTTCTGTTTTAGCGCACAGATTGTCTGAATCATGTTAAATTTGAATTTCACTGGGTTTAAACAGTGTGCTGCTGTTTCTAATGACTGGGTTCATAGAATGTTCATTTGCAGCATATTTGGCTTCCAAATTCTGCCTTTCTGAGGTGTGAGAAGTGAATTATAACCATTACATTTTTTGACAGCCCACATGCATTAGAGCAGCCAAAATGACCTATTTAGGTGTCAGAAGGACTAAATTTGGTCTCCCCACAAAGTTTAGGCACTGTTTCCACACACCCTTGTTTTTGGACTGCTCTCTTCAGTTTTAGCGCACAAATTGTCTGAATCATGTTAAATTTGAATTTCACTGGGTTTAAACAGTGTGCTGCTGTTTCTAATGACCGGGCTCATAGAATGTTCATTTGCAGCATATTTGGCTTCCAATTTCTGCCTTTCTGAGGTGTGAGAAGTGAATTATAACCATTACATTTTTTGATATCCCACATGCATTAGAACATCCAAAATGACCTATTTAGGTATCAGAAGGACTAAATTTGGTCTCTCCACAAAGAATAAGCACTGTTTCCACACACCCTTGTTTTTGGACATCTCCCTTCTGTTTTAGCGCACAAATTGTCTGATTCATGTTAAATTTGAATTTCACTAGGTTTAAACATTGTGCTGCTGTTTATAATGACCGGGCTCATAGAATGTTCATTTGCAGCATATTTGGCTTCCAATTTCTGCCTTTCTGAGGTGTGAGAAGTGAATTATAACCATTACATTTTTTGACAGCCCACATGCATTAGAGCAGCCAAAATGACCTATTTAGGTGTCAGAAGGACTAAATTTGGTCTCCCCACAAAGTTTAGGCACTGTTTCCACACACCCTTGTTTTTGGACTGCTCTCTTCAGTTTTAGCGCACAAATTGTCTGAATCGGGTTAAATTTGAATTTCACTGGGTTTAAACATTGTGCTGCTGTTTCTAATGACCGGGCTCATAGAATGTTCATTTGCAGCATATTTGGCTTCCAATTTCTGCCTTTCTGAGGTGTGAGAAGTGAATTATAACCATTACATTTTTTGACATCCCACATGCATTAGAGCAGCCAAAATGACCTATTTAGGTGTCAGAAGGACTAAATTTGTTCTCCCCACAAAGTTTAGGCACTGTCTCCACACACCCTTGTTTTTGGACTGCTCTCTTCAGTTTTAGCGCACAAATTGTCTGAATCATGTTAAATTTGAATTTCACTGGGTTTAAACAGTGTGCTGCTGTTTCTAATGACCGGGCTCATAGAATGTTCATTTGCAGCATATTTGGCTTCCAATTTCTGCCTTTCTGAGGTGTGAGAAGTGAATTATAACCATTACATTTTTTGAGATCCCACATGCATTTGAACATCTAAAATGACCTATTTAGGTATCAGAAGGACTAAATTTGGTCTCTCCACAAAGAATAAGCACTGTTTCCACACACCCTTGTTTTTGGACATCTCCTTTCTGTTTAAGCGCACAAATTGTCTGATTCATGTTAAATTTGAATTTCACTAGGTTTAAACAGTGTGCTGCTATTACTAATGACCGGACTCATAGAATGTTCATTTGCAGCATATTTGGCTTCCAATTTCTGCCTTTTTGAGGTGTGAGAAGTGAATTATAACCATTACATTTTTTGACAGCCCACATGCATTAGAACATCAAAATAGACATATTTAGGTGTCAGAAGGACTAAATTTGGTCTCCCCACAACGTTTAGGCACTGTTTCCACACACCCTTGTTTTTGGACATCTCCCTTCTGTTTTAGCGCACAAATTGTCTGAATCATGTTAAATTTGAATTTACTAGGTTTAAACAGTGTGCTGCTATTTTTTAATGACCAGGCTCATAGAATGTTCATTTGCAGCATATTTGGCTTCCAATTTCTGCCTTTCTAAGGTGTGAGAAGTGAGTTATAACCATTAAATTTTTTTGACAGCCCATATGCATTAGAGCAGTCAAAATGACCTATTTAGGTGTCAGAAGGACTAAATTTGGTCTCCCCACAAGGTTTAAGCACTGTTTCCACACACCCTTGTTTTTGGACTGCTGTCTTCAGTTTTATCGCACAAATTGTCTGAATCATGTTAAATTTGAATTTCACTGGGTTTAAACAGTGTGCTGCTGTTTCTAATGACTGGGTTCATAGAATGTTCATTTGCAGCATATTTGGCTTCCAAATTCTGCCTTTCTGAGGTATGAGAAGTGAATTATAACCATTACATTTTTTGACAGCCCACATGCATTAGAGCAGCCAAAATGACCTATTTAGGTGTCAGAAGGACTAAACTTGGTCTCCCCACAAAGTTTAGGCACTGTTTCCACACACCCTTGTTTTTGGACTGCTCTCTTCAGTTTTAGCGCACAAATTGTCTGATTCATGTTAAATTTGAATTTCACTAGGTTTAAACAGTGTGCTGCTGTTTCTAATGACCGGGCTGATAGAATGTTCATTTGCAGCATATTTGGCTTCCAATTTCTGCCTTTCTGAGGTGTGAGAAGTGAATTATAACCATTAAATTTTTTGACAACCCACTTGCATTAGAGCAGCCAAAATGACTTAAATAGGTGTCAGAAGGACCAAATTAGGTCTCCCCACAAGGTTTCAGCAGTTTCCACAAACCCTTGTTTTTGGACATCTCCCTTCTGTTTTAGCGCACAAATTGTCTGAATCATGTTAAATTTGAATTTACTAGGTTTAAACAGTGTGCTGCTGTTTTTTAATGACCGGGCTCATAGAATGTTCATTTGCAGCATATTTGGCTTCCAATTTCTGCCTTTCTGAGGTGTGAGAAGTGAATTATAACCATTACATTTTTTGACAGCCCACATGCATTAGAGCAGCCAAAATGACCTATTTAGGTGTCAGAAGGACTAAATTTGGTCTCCCCACAAAGTTTAGGCACTGTTTCCACACACCCTTGTTTTTGGACTGCTCTCTTCAGTTTTAGCGCACAAATTGTCTGAATCATGTTAAATTTGAATTTCACTGGGTTTAAACAGTGTGCTGCTGTTTCTAATGACCGGGCTCATAGAATGTTCATTTGCAGCATATTTGGCTTCCAATTTCTGCCTTTCTGAGGTGTGAGAAGTGAATTATAACCATTACATTTTTTGAGATCCCACATGCATTAGAACATCCAACATGACCTATTTAGGTATCAGAAGGACTAAATTTGGTCTCTCCACAAAGAATAAGCACTGTTTCCACACACCCTTGTTTTTGGACATCTCCCTTCTGTTTTAGCGCACAAATTGTCTGATTCATGTTAAATTTGAATTTCACTAGGTTTAAACAGTGTGCTGCTATTACTAATGACCGGACTCATAGAATGTTCATTTGCAGCATATTTGGCTTCCAATTTCTGCCTTTCTGAGGTGTGAGAAGTGAATTATAACCATTACATTTTTTGACAGCCCACATGCATTAGAACATCAAAATAGACATATTTAGGTGTCAGAAGGACTAAATTTGGTCTCCCCACAACGTTTAGGCACTGTTTCCACACACCCTTGTTTTTGGACATCTCCCTTCTGTTTTAGCGCACAAATTGTCTGAATCATGTTAAATTTGAATTTACTAGGTTTAAACAGTGTGCTGCTGTTTTTTAATGACCGGGCTCATAGAATGTTCATTTGCAGCATATTTGGCTTCCAATTTCTGCCTTTCTGAGGTGTGAGAAGTGAATTATAACCATTACATTTTTTGACAGCCCACATGCATTAGAACATCCAAAATGACCTATTTAGGTGTCAGAAGGACTAAATTTGGTATCCCCACAAACTTTAAGCACTGTTTCCACACACCCTTGTTTTTGGACATCTCCCTTCTGTTTTAGCGCACAAATTGTCTGAATCATGTTAAATTTGAATTTACTAGGTTTAAACAGTGTGCTGCTGTTTTTTAATGACCGGGCTCATAGAATGTTCATTTGCAGCATATTTGGCTTCCAATCTCTGCCTTTCTAAGGTGTGAGAAGTGAGTTATAACCATTAAATTTTTTTGACAGCCCATATGCATTAGAGCAGTCAAAATGACCTATTTAGGTGTCAGAAGGACTAAATTTGGTCTCCCCACAAGGTTTAAGCACTGTTTCCACACACCCTTGTTTTTGGACTGCTGTCTTCAGTTTTATCGCACAAATTGTCTGAATCATGTTAAATTTGAATTTAACTGGGTTTAAACAGTGTGCTGCTGTTTCTAATGACCGGGCTCATAGAATGTTCATTTGCAGCATATTTGGCTTCCAATTTCTGCCTTTCTGAGGTGTGAGAAGTGAATTATAACCATTACATTTTTTGACAGCCCACATGCATTAGAACATCCAAAATGACCTATTTAGGTGTCAGAAGGACTAAATTTGGTCTCCCCACAAAGTTTAGGCACTGTTTCCACACACCCTTGTTTTTGGACATCTCCCTTCTGTTTTAGCGCACAAATTGTCTGAATCATGTTAAATTTGAATTTACTAGGTTTAAACAGTGTGCTGCTGTTTTTTAATGACCGGGCTCATAGAATGTTCATTTGCAGCATATTTGGCTTCCAATTTCTGCCTTTCTAAGGTGTGAGAAGTGAGTTATAACCATTAAATTTTTTGACAACCCACTTGCATTAGAGCAGCCAAAATGACTTAAATAGGTGTCAGAAGGACCAAATTAGGTCTCCCCACAAGGTTTTAGCAGTTTCCACAAACCCTAGTTTTTGGACAGCTCCCTTCTGTTTTAGCGCACAAATTTTCTGAATCATGTTAAATTTGAATTTCATTAGGTTTAAATAGTGTGCTGCTGTTTCTAATGACCGGTCTCATAGATGTTCATTTGCAGCATATTTGACTTCCAATTTCTGCCTTTCTGAGGTGTGAGAAGTGAATTATAACCATTACATTTTTTGATATCCCACATGCATTAGAACATCCAAAACGACCTATTTAGGTATCAGAAGGACTAAATTTGATCTCTCCACAAAGAATAAGCACTGTTTCCACACACCCTTGTTTTTGGACATCTCCCTTCTGTTTTAGCGCACAAATTGTCTGATTCATGTTAAATTTGAATTTCACTAGGTTTAAACATTGTGCTGCTGTTTATAATGACCGGGCTCATAGAATGTTCATTTGCAGCATATTTGGCTTCCAATTTCTGCCTTTCTGAGGTGTGAGAAGTGAATTATAACCATTACATTTTTTGACAGCCCACATGCATTAGAGCAGCCAAAATGACCTATTTAGGTGTCAGAAGGACTAAATTTGGTCTCCCCACAAAGTTTAGGCACTGTTTCCACACACCCTTGTTTTTGGACTGCTCTCTTCAGTTTTAGCGCACAAATTGTCTGAATCATGTTAAATTTGAATTTCACTGGGTTTAAACATTGTGCTGCTGTTTATAATGACCGGGCTCATAGAATGTTCATTTGCAGCATATTTGGCTTCCAATTTCTGCCTTTCTGAGGTGTGAGAAGTGAATTATAACCATTACATTTTTTGACAGCCCACATGCATTAGAGCAGCCAAAATGACCTATTTAGGTGTCAGAAGGACTAAATTTGGTCTCCCCACAAAGTTTAGGCACTGTCTCCACACACCCTTGTTTTTGGACTGCTCTCTTCAGTTTTAGCGCACAAATTGTCTGAATCATGTTAAATTTGAATTTCACTGGGTTTAAACAGTGTGCTGCTGTTTCTAATGACCGGGCTCATAGAATGTTCATTTGCAGCATATTTGGCTTCCAATTTCTGCCTTTCTGAGGTGTGAGAAGTGAATTATAACCATTACATTTTTTGAGATCCCACATGCATTAGAACATCTAAAATGACCTATTTAGGTATCAGGAGGACTAAATTTGGTCTCTCCACAAAGAATAAGCACTGTTTCCACACACCCTTGTTTTTGGACATCTCCCTTCTGTTTTAGCGCACAAATTGTCTGATTCATGTTAAATTTGAATTTCACTAGGTTTAAACAGTGTGCTGCTATTACTAATGACCGGACTCATAGAATGTTCATTTGCAGCATATTTGGCTTCCAATTTCTGCCTTTCTGAGGTGTGAGAAGTGAATTATAACCATTACATTTTTTGACAGCCCACATGCATTAGAACTTCAAAATTGACATATTTAGGTGTCAGAAGGACTAAATTTGGTCTCCCCACAAAGTTTAGGCACTGTTTCCACACACCCTTGTTTTTGGACATCTCCCTTCTGTTTTAGCGCAGAAATTGTCTGAATCATGTTAAATTTGAATTTAACTGGGTTTAAACAGTGTACTGCTGTTTCTAATGACCGGGCTCATAGAATGTTCATTTGCAGCATATTTGGCTTCCAATTTCTGCCTTTCTGAGGTGTGAGAAGTGAATTATAACCATTACATTTTTTGACAGCCCACATGCATTAGAACATCCAAAATGACCTATTTAGGTGTCAGAAGGACTAAATTTGGTCTCTCCACAAAGTATAAGCACTGTTTCCACACACCCTTGTTTTTGGACAGCTCCCTTCTGTTTTAGCGCACAGATTGTCTGAATCATGTTAAATTTGAATTTCACTGGGTTTAAACAGTGTGCTGCTGTTTCTAATGACGGGGTTCATAGAATGTTCATTTGCAGCATATTTGGCTTCCAAATTCTGCCTTTCTGAGGTGTGAGAAGTGAATTATAACCATTACATTTTTTGACAGCCCACATGCATTAGAGCAGCCAAAATGACCTATTTAGGTGTCAGAAGGACTAAATTTGGTCTCCCCACACAGTTTAGGCACTGTTTCCACACACCCTTGTTTTTGGACTGCTCTCTTCAGTTTTAGCGCACAAATTGTCTGAATCATGTTAAATTTGAATTTCACTGGGTTTAAACAGTGTGCTGCTGTTTCTAATGACCGGGCTCATAGAATGTTCATTTGCAGCATATTTGGCTTCCAATTTCTGCCTTTCTGAGGTGTGAGAAGTGAATTATAACCATTACATTTTTTGACATCCCACATGCATTAGAACATCCAACATGACCTATTTAGGTATCAGAAGGACTAAATTTGGTCTCTCCACAAAGAATAAGCACTGTTTCCACACACCCTTGTTTTTGGACATCTCCCTTCTGTTTTAGAGCACAAATTGTCTGATTCATGTTAAATTTGAATTTCACTAGGTTTAAACAGTGTGCTGCTTTTTCTAATGACCGGGCTCATAGAATGTTCATTTGCAGCATATTTGGCTTCCAATTTCTGCCTTTCTGAGGTGTGAGAAGTGAATTATAACCATTACATTTTTTGACATCCCACATGCATTAGAACATCCAAAATGACCTATTTAGGTATCAGAAGGACTAAATTTGGTCTCTCCACAAAGAATAAGCACTGTTTCCACACACCCTTGTTTTTGGACATCTCCCTTCTGTTTTAGCGCACAAATTGTCTGATTCATGTTAAATTTGAATTTCGCTAGGTTTAAACATTGTGCTGCTGTTTATAATGACCGGGCTCATAGAATGTTCATTTGAAGCATATTTGGCTTCCAATTTCTGCCTTTCTGAGGTGTGAGAAGTGAATTATAACCATTACATTTTTTGACATCCCACATGCATTAGAACATCTAAAATGACCTATTTAGGTATCAGAAGGACTAAATTTGGTCTCTCCACAAAGAATAAGCACTGTTTCCACACACCCTTGTTTTTGGACATCTCCCTTCTGTTTTAGCGCACAAATTGTCTGATTCATGTTAAATTTGAATTTCACTAGGTTTAAACAGTGTGCTGCTATTACTAATGACCGGACTCATAGAATGTTCATTTGCAACATATTTGGCTTCCAATTTCTGCCTTTCTGAGGTGTGAGAAGTGAATTATAACCATTACATTTTTTGACAGCCCACATGCATTAGAACATCAAAATTGACATATTTAGGTGTCAGAAGGACTAAATTTGGTCTCCCCACAAAGTTTAGGCACTGTTTCCACACACCCTTGTTTTTGGACATCTCCCTTCTGTTTTAGCGCACAAATTGTCTGAATCATGTTAAATTTGAATTTACTAGGTTTAAACAGTGTGCTGCTGTTTTTTAATGACCGGGCTCATAGAATGTTCATTTGCAGCATATTTGGCTTCCAATTTCTGCCTTTCTAAGGTGTGAGAAGTGAGTTATAACCATTAAATTTTTTTGACAGCCCATATGCATTAGAGCAGTCAAAATGACCTATTTAGGTGTCAGAAGGACTAAATTTGGTCTCCCCACAAGGTTTAAGCACTGTTTCCACACACCCTTGTTTTGGGACTGCTGTCTTCAGTTTTATCGCACAAATTGTCTGAATCATGTTAAATTTGAATTTAACTGGGTTTAAACAGTGTGCTGCTGTTTCTAATGACTGGGTTCATAGAATGTTCATTTGCAGCATATTTGGCTTCCAAATTCTGCCTTTCTGAGGTGAGAGAAGTGAATTATAACCATTACATTTTTTGACAGCCCACATGCATTAGAGCAGCCAAAATGACCTATTTAGGTGTCAGAAGGACTAAATTTGGTCTCCCCACAAAGTTTTGGCACTGTTTCCACACACCCTTGTTTTTGGACTGCTCTCTTCAGTTTTAGCGCACAAATTGTCTGAATCATGTTAAATTTGAATTTCACTGGGTTTAAACAGTGTGCTGCTGTTTCTAATGACCGGGCTCATAGAATGTTCATTTGCAGCATATTTGGCTTCCAATTTCTGCCTTTCTGAGGTGTGAGAAGTGAATTATAACCATTACATTTTTTGACATCCCACATGCATTAGAACATCCAAAATGACCTATTTAGGTATCAGAAGGACTAAATTTGGTCTCTCCACAAAGAATAAGCACTGTTTCCACACACCCTTGTTTTTGGACATCTCCCTTCTGTTTTAGCGCACAAATTGTCTGATTCATGTTAAATTTGAATTTCACTAGGTTTAAACAGTGTGCTGCTGTTTCTAATGACCGGGCTGATAGAATGTTCATTTGCAGCATATTTGGCTTCCAATTTCTGCCTTTCTGAGGTGTGAGAAGTGAATTATAACCATTACATTTTTTGACAGCCCACATGCATTAGAACATCAAAATAGACATATTTAGGTGTCAGAAGGACTAAATTTGGTCTCCCCACAACGTTTAGGCACTGTTTCCACACACCCTTGTTTTTGGACATCTCCCTTCTGTTTTAGCGCACAAATTGTCTGAATCATGTTAAATTTGAATTTACTAGGTTTAAACAGTGTGCTGCTGTTTTTTAATGACCGGGCTCATAGAATGTTCATTTGCAGCATATTTGGCTTCCAATTTCTGCCTTTCTGAGGTGTGAGAAGTGAATTATAACCATTACATTTTTTGACATCCCACATGCATTAGAACATCCAAAATGACCTATTTAGGTATCAGAAGGACTAAATTTGGTCTCTCCACAAAGAATAAGCACTGTTTCCACACACCCTTGTTTTTGGACATCTCCCTTCTGTTTTAGCGCACAAATTGTCTGATTCATGTTAAATTTGAATTTCGCTAGGTTTAAACATTGTGCTGCTGTTTATAATGACCGGGCTCATAGAATGTTCATTTGCAGCATATTTGGCTTCCAATTTCTGCCTTTCTGAGGTGTGAGAAGTGAATTATAACCATTACATTTTTTGAGATCCCACATGCATTAGAACATCTAAAATGACCTATTTAGGTATCAGAAGGACTAAATTTGGTCTCTCCACAAAGAATAAGCACTGTTTCCACACACCCTTGTTTTTGGACATCTCCCTTCTGTTTTAGCGCACAAATTGTCTGATTCATGTTAAATTTGAATTTCACTAGGTTTAAACAGTGTGCTGCTATTACTAATGACCGGACTCATAGAATGTTCATTTGCAGCATATTTGGCTTCCAATTTCTGCCTTTCTGAGGTGTGAGAAGTGAATTATAACCATTACATTTTTTGACAGCCCACATGCATTAGAACATCAAAATTGACATATTTAGGTGTCAGAAGGACTAAATTTGGTCTCCCCACAAAGTTTAGGCACTGTTTCCACACACCCTTGTTTTTGGACATCTCCCTTCTGTTTTAGCGGAGAAATTGTATGAATCATGTTAAATTTGAATTTAACTGGGTTTAAACAGTGTGCTGCTGTTTCTAATGACCGGGCTCATAGAATGTTCATTTGCAGCATATTTGGCTTCCAATTTCTGCCTTTCTGAGGTGTTAGAAGTGAATTATAACCATTACATTTTTTGACAGCCCACATGCATTAGAACATCCAAAATGACCTATTTAGGTGTCAGAAGGACTAAATTTGGTCTCTCCACAAAGTATAAGCACTGTTTCCACACACCCTTGTTTTTGGACAGCTCCCTTCTGTTTTAGCGCACAGATTGTCTGAATCATGTTAAATTTGAATTTCACTGGGTTTAAACAGTGTGCTGCTGTTTCTAATGACTGGGTTCATAGAATGTTCATTTGCAGCATATTTGGCTTCCAAATTCTGCCTTTCTGAGGTGTGAGAAGTGAATTATAACCATTACATTTTTTGACAGCCCACATGCATTAGAGCAGCCAAAATGACCTATTTAGGTGTCAGAAGGACTAAATTTGGTCTCCCCACAAAGTTTAGGCACTGTTTCCATACACCCTTGTTTTTGGACTGCTCTCTTCAGTTTTAGCGCACAAATTGTCTGAATCATGTTAAATTTGAATTTCACTGGGTTTAAACAGTGTGCTGCTGTTTCTAATGACCGGGCTCATAGAATGTTCATTTGCAGCATATTTGGCTTCCAATTTCTGCCTTTCTGAGGTGTGAGAAGTGAATTATAACCATTACATTTTTTGACATCCCACATGCATTAGAACATCCAAAATGACCTATTTAGGTATCAGAAGGACTAAATTTGGTCTCCCCACAAAGTTTAGGCACTGTTTCCACACACCCTTGTTTTTGGACTGCTCTCTTCAGTTTTAGCGCACAAATTGTCTGAATCATGTTAAATTTGAATTTCACTGGGTTTAAACATTGTGCTGCTGTTTCTAATGACCGGGCTCATAGAATGTTCATTTGCAGCATATTTGGCTTCCAATTTCTGCCTTTCTGAGGTGTGAGAAGTGAATTATAACCATTACATTTTTTGACATCCCACATGCATTAGAGCAGCCAAAATGACCTATTTAGGTGTCAGAAGGACTAAATTTGGTCTCCCCACAAAGTTTAGGCACTGTCTCCACACACCCTTGTTTTTGGACTGCTCTCTTCAGTTTTAGCGCACAAATTGTCTGAATCATGTTAAATTTGAATTTCACTGGGTTTAAACAGTGTGCTGCTGTTTCTAATGACCGGGCTCATAGAATGTTCATTTGCAGCATATTTGGCTTCCAATTTCTGCCTTTCTGAGGTGTGAGAAGTGAATTATAACCATTACATTTTTTGAGATCCCACATGCATTTGAACATCTAAAATGACCTATTTAGGTATCAGAAGGACTAAATTTGGTCTCTCCACAAAGAATAAGCACTGTTTCCACACACCCTTGTTTTTGGACATCTCCCTTCTGTTTAAGCGCACAAATTGTCTGATTCATGTTAAATTTGAATTTCACTAGGTTTAAACAGTGTGCTGCTATTACTAATGACCGGACTCATAGAATGTTCATTTGCAGCATATTTGGCTTCCAATTTCTGCCTTTCTGAGGTGTGAGAAGTGAATTATAACCATTACATTTTTTGACAGCCCACATGCATTAGAACAACAAAATAGACATATTTAGGTGTCAGAAGGACTAAATTTGGTCTCCCCACAACGTTTAGGCACTGTTTCCACACACCCTTGTTTTTGGACATCTCCCTTCTGTTTTAGCGCACAAATTGTCTGAATCATGTTAAATTTGAATTTACTAGGTTTAAACAGTGTGCTGCTGTTTTTTAATGACCAGGCTCATAGAATGTTCATTTGCAGCATATTTGGCTTCCAATTTCTGCCTTTCTAAGGTGTGAGAAGTGAGTTATAACCATTAAATTTTTTTTGACAGCCCATATGCATTAGAGCAGTCAAAATGACCTATTTAGGTGTCAGAAGGACTAAATTTGGTCTCCCCACAAGGTTTAAGCACTGTTTCCACACACCCTTGTTTTTGGACTGCTGTCTTCAGTTTTATCGCACAAATTGTCTGAATCATGTTAAATTTGAATTTAACTGGGTTTAAACAGTGTGCTGCTGTTTCTAATGACTGGGTTCATAGAATGTTCATTTGCAGCATATTTGGCTTCCAAATTCTGCCTTTCTGAGGTATGAGAAGTGAATTATAACCATTACATTTTTTGACAGCCCACATGCATTAGAGCAGCCAAAATGACCTATTTAGGTGTCAGAAGGACTAAATTTGGTCTCCCCACAAAGTTTAGGCACTGTTTCCACACAGCCTTTTTTTTGGACTGCTCTCTTCAGTTTTAGCGCACAAATTGTCTGAATCATGTTAAATTTGAATTTCACTGGGTTTAAACAGTGTGCTGCTGTTTCTAATGACCGGGCTCATAGAATGTTCATTTGCAGCATATTTGGCTTCCAATTTCTGCCTTTCTGAGGTGTGAGAAGTGAATTATAACCATTACATTTTTTGACATCCCACATGCATTAGAACATCCAAAATGACCTATTTAGGTATCAGAAGGACTAAATTTGGTCTCTCCACAAAGAATAAGCACTGTTTCCACACACCCTTGTTTTTGGACATCTCCCTTCTGTTTTAGCGCACAAATTGTCTGATTCATGTTAAATTTGAATTTCACTAGGTTTAAACAGTGTGCTGCTGTTTCTAATGACCGGGCTCATAGAATGTTCATTTGCAGCATATTTGGCTTCCAATTTCTGCCTTTCTGAGGTGTGAGAAGTGAATTATAACCATTAAATTTTTTGACAACCCACTTGCATTAGAGCAGCCAAAATGACTTAAATAGGTGTCAGAAGGACCAAATTAGGTCTCCCCACAAGGTTTTAGCAGTTTCCACAAACCCTAGTTTTTGGACAGCTCCCTTCTGTTTTAGCGCACAAATTTTCTGAATCATGTTAAATTTTAATTTCATTGGGTTTAAACAGTGTGCTGCTGTTTCTAATGACCGGTCTCATAGATGTTCATTTGCAGCATATTTGGCTTCCAATTTCTGCCTTTCTGAGGTGTGAGAAGTGAATTATAACCATTACATTTTTTGACAGCCCACATGCATTAGAGCAGCCAAAATGACCTATTTAGGTGTCAGAAGGACTAAATTTGGTCTCCCCACAAAGTTTAGGCACTGTTTCCACACACCCTTGTTTTTGGACTGCTCTCTTCAGTTTTAGCGCACAAATTGTCTGAATCATGTTAAATTTGAATTTAACTGGGTTTAAACAGTGTGCTGCTGTTTCTAATGACCGGGCTCATAGAATGTTCATTTGCAGCATATTTGGCTTTCAATTTCTGCCTTTCTGAGGTGTGAGAAGTGAATTATAACCATTACATTTTTGAGATCCCACATGCATTAGAACATCTAAAATGACCTATTTAGGTATCAGAAGGACTAAATTTGGTCTCTCCACAAAGAATAAGCACTGTTTCCACACACCCTTGTTTTTGGACATCTCCCTTCTGTTTTAGCGCACAAATTGTCTGATTCATGTTAAATTTGAATTTCACTAGGTTTAAACAGTGTGCTGCTATTACTAATGACCGGACTCATAGAATGTTCATTTGCAGCATATTTGGCTTCCAATTTCTGCCTTTCTGAGGTGTGAGAAGTGAATTATAACCATTACATTTTTTGACAGCCCACATGCATTAGAACATCAAAATTGACATATTTAGGTGTCAGAAGGACTAAATTTGGTCTCCCCACAAAGTTTAGGCACTGTTTCCACACACCCTTGTTTTTGGACATCTCCCTTCTGTTTTAGCGCACAAATTGTCTGAATCATGTTAAATTTGAATTTACTAGGTTTAAACAGTGTGCTGCTGTTTTTTAATGACCGGGCTCATAGAATGTTCATTTGCAGCATATTTGGCTTCCAATTTCTGCCTTTCTAAGGTGTGAGAAGTGAGTTATAACCATTAAATTTTTTTGACAGCCCATATGCATTAGAGCAGTCAAAATGACCTATTTAGGTGTCAGAAGGAGTAAATTTGGTCTCTCCACAAAGTATAAGCACTGTTTCCACACACCCTTGTTTTTGGACAGCTCCCTTCTGTTTTAGCGCACAGATTGTCTGAATCATGTTAAATTTGAATTTCACTGGGTTTAAACAGTGTGCTGCTGTTTCTAATGACCGGGCTCATAGAATGTTCATTTGCAGCATATTTGGCTTCCAATTTCTGCCTTTCTGAGGTGTGAGAAGTGAATTATAACCATTACATTTTTTGACAGCCCACATGCATTAGAACATCCAAAATGACCTATTTAGGTGTCAGAAGGACTAAATTTGGTCTCCCCACAAGGTTTAAGCACTGTTTCCACACACCCTTGTTTTTGGACTGCTGTCTTCAGTTTTATCGCACAAATTGTCTGAATCATGTTAAATTTGAATTTAACTGGGTTTAAACAGTGTGCTGCTGTTTCTAATGACTGGGTTCATAGAATGTTCATTTGCAGCATATTTGGCTTCCAAATTCTGCCTTTCTGAGGTATGAGAAGTGAATTATAACCATTACATTTTTTGACAGCCCACATGCATTAGAGCAGCCAAAATGACCTATTTAGGTGTCAGAAGGACTAAATTTGGTCTCCCCACAAAGTTTAGGCACTGTTTCCACACAGCCTTGTTTTTGGACTGCTCTCTTCAGTTTTAGCGCACAAATTGTCTGAATCATGTTAAATTTGAATTTCACTGGGTTTAAACAGTGTGCTGCTGTTTCTAATGACCGGGCTCATAGAATGTTCATTTGCAGCATATTTGGCTTCCAATTTCTGCCTTTCTGAGGTGTGAGAAGTGAATTATAACCATTACATTTTTTGACATCCCACATGCATTAGAACATCCAAAATGACCTATTTAGGTATCAGAAGGACTAAATTTGGTCTCTCCACAAAGAATAAGCACTGTTTCCACACACCCTTGTTTTTGGACATCTCCCTTCTGTTTTAGCGCACAAATTGTCTGATTCATGTTAAATTTGAATTTCACTAGGTTTAAACAGTGTGCTGCTGTTTCTAATGACCGGGCTCATAGAATGTTCATTTGCAGCATATTTGGCTTCCAATTTCTGCCTTTCTGAGGTGTGAGAAGTGAATTATAACCATTAAATTTTTTGACAACCCACTTGCATTAGAGCAGCCAAAATGACTTAAATAGGTGTCAGAAGGACCAAATTAGGTCTCCCCACAAGGTTTTAGCAGTTTCCACAAACCCTAGTTTTTGGACAGCTCCCTTCTGTTTTAGCGCACAAATTTTCTGAATCATGTTAAATTTTAATTTCATTGGGTTTAAACAGTGTGCTGCTGTTTCTAATGACCGGTCTCATAGATGTTCATTTGCAGCATATTTGGCTTCCAATTTCTGCCTTTCTGAGGTGTGAGAAGTGAATTATAACCATTACATTTTTTGACAGCCCACATGCATTAGAGCAGCCAAAATGACCTATTTAGGTGTCAGAAGGACTAAATTTGGTCTCCCCACAAAGTTTAGGCACTGTTTCCACACACCCTTGTTTTTGGACTGCTCTCTTCAGTTTTAGCGCACAAATTGTCTGAATCATGTTAAATTTGAATTTAACTGGGTTTAAACAGTGTGCTGCTGTTTCTAATGACCGGGCTCATAGAATGTTCATTTGCAGCATATTTGGCTTTCAATTTCTGCCTTTCTGAGGTGTGAGAAGTGAATTATAACCATTACATTTTTGAGATCCCACATGCATTAGAACATCTAAAATGACCTATTTAGGTATCAGAAGGACTAAATTTGGTCTCTCCACAAAGAATAAGCACTGTTTCCACACACCCTTGTTTTTGGACATCTCCCTTCTGTTTTAGCGCACAAATTGTCTGATTCATGTTAAATTTGAATTTCACTAGGTTTAAACAGTGTGCTGCTATTACTAATGACCGGACTCATAGAATGTTCATTTGCAGCATATTTGGCTTCCAATTTCTGCCTTTCTGAGGTGTGAGAAGTGAATTATAACCATTACATTTTTTGACAGCCCACATGCATTAGAACATCAAAATTGACATATTTAGGTGTCAGAAGGACTAAATTTGGTCTCCCCACAAAGTTTAGGCACTGTTTCCACACACCCTTGTTTTTGGACATCTCCCTTCTGTTTTAGCGCACAAATTGTCTGAATCATGTTAAATTTGAATTTACTAGGTTTAAACAGTGTGCTGCTGTTTTTTAATGACCGGGCTCATAGAATGTTCATTTGCAGCATATTTGGCTTCCAATTTCTGCCTTTCTAAGGTGTGAGAAGTGAGTTATAACCATTAAATTTTTTTGACAGCCCATATGCATTAGAGCAGTCAAAATGACCTATTTAGGTGTCAGAAGGACTAAATTTGGTCTCTCCACAAAGTATAAGCACTGTTTCCACACACCCTTGTTTTTGGACAGCTCCCTTCTGTTTTAGCGCACAGATTGTCTGAATCATGTTAAATTTGAATTTCACTGGGTTTAAACAGTGTGCTGCTGTTTCTAATGACCGGGCTCATAGAATGTTCATTTGCAGCATATTTGGCTTCCAATTTCTGCCTTTCTGAGGTGTGAGAAGTGAATTATAACCATTACATTTTTTGACAGCCCACATGCATTAGAACATCCAAAATGACCTATTTAGGTGTCAGAAGGACTAAATTTGGTCTCTCCACAAAGTATAAGCACTGTTTCCACACACCCTTGTTTTTGGACAGCTCCCTTCTGTTTTAGCGCACAGATTGTCTGAATCATGTTAAATTTGAATTTCACTGGGTTTAAACAGTGTGCTGCTATTTCTAATGACTGGGTTCATAGAATGTTCATTTGCAGCATATTTGGCTTCCAAATTCTGCCTTTCTGAGGTGTGAGAAGTGAATTATAACCATTACATTTTTTGACAGCCCACATGCATTGGAGCAGCCAAAATGACCTATTTAGGTGTCAGAAGGACTAAATTTGGTCTCCCCACAAAGTTTAGGCACTGTTTCCACACACCCTTGTTTTTGGACTGCTCTCTTCAGTTTTAGCGCACAAATTGTCTGAATCATGTGAAATTTGAATTTCACTGGGTTTAAACAGTGTACTGCTGTTTCTAATGACCGGGCTCATAGAATGTTCATTTGCAGCATATTTGACTTCCAATTTCTGCCTTTCTGAGGTGTGAGAAGTGAATTATAACCATTACATTTTTTGATATCCCACATGCATTAGAACATCCAAAATGACCTATTTAGGTATCAGAAGGACTAAATTTGATCTCTCCACAAAGAATAAGCACTGTTTCCACACACCCTTGTTTTTGGACATCTCCCTTCTGTTTTAGCGCACAAATTGTCTGATTCATGTTAAATTTGAATTTCACTAGGTTTAAACAGTGTGCTGCTATTACTAATGACCGGGCTGATAGAATGTTCATTTGCAGCATATTTGGCTTCCAATTTCTGCCTTTCTGAGGTGTGAGAAGTGAATTATAACCATTAAATTTTTTGACAACCCACTTGCATTAGAGCAGCCAAAATGACTTAAATAGGTGTCAGAAGGACCAAATTAGGTCTCCCCACAAGGTTTTAGCAGTTTCCACAAACCCTAGTTTTTGGACAGCTCCCTTCTGTTTTAGCGCACAAATTTTCTGAATCATGTTAAATTTGAATTTCATTGGGTTTAAACAGTGTGCTGCTGTTTCTAATGACCGGTCTCATAGATTTTCATTTGCAGCATATTTGACTTCCAATTTCTGCCTTTCTGAGGTGTGAGAAGTGAATTATAACCATTACATTTTTTGATATCCCACATGCATTAGAACATCCAAAATGACCTATTTAGGTATCAGAAGGACTAAATTTGATCTCTCCACAAAGAATAAGCACTGTTTCCACACACCCTTGTTTTTGGACATCTCCCTTCTGTTTTAGCGCACAAATTGTCTGATTCATGTTAAATTTGAATTTCACTAGGTTTAAACATTGTGCTGCTGTTTATAATGACCGGGCTCATAGAATGTTCATTTGCAGCATATTTGGCTTCCAATTTCTGCCTTTCTGAGGTGTGAGAAGTGAATTATAACCATTACATTTTTTGACAGCCCACATGCATTAGAGCAGCCAAAATGACCTATTTAGGTGTCAGAAGGACTAAATTTGGTCTCCCCACAAAGTTTAGGCACTGTTTCCACACACCCTTGTTTTTGGACTGCTCTCTTCAGTTTTATCGCACAAATTGTCTGAATCATGTTAAATTTGAATTTCACTGGGTTTAAACATTGTGCTGCTGTTTATAATGACCGGGCTCATAGAATGTTCATTTGCAGCATATTTGGCTTCCAATTTCTGCCTTTCTGAGGTGTGAGAAGTGAATTATAACCATTAAATTTTTTGACAACCCACTTGCATTAGAGCAGCCAAAATGACTTAAATAGGTGTCAGAAGGACCAAATTAGGTCTCCCCACAAGGTTTTAGCAGTTTCCACAAACCCTAGTTTTTGGACAGCTCCCTTCTGTTTTAGCGCACAAATTTTCTGAATCATGTTAAATTTGAATTTCATTGGGTTTAAACAGTGTGCTGCTGTTTCTAATGACCGGTCTCATAGATTTTCATTTGCAGCATATTTGACTTCCAATTTCTGCCTTTCTGAGGTGTGAGAAGTGAATTATAACCATTACATTTTTTGATATCCCACATGCATTAGAACATCCAAAATGACCTATTTAGGTATCAGAAGGACTAAATTTGATCTCTCCACAAAGAATAAGCACTGTTTCCACACACCCTTGTTTTTGGACATCTCCCTTCTGTTTTAGCGCACAAATTGTCTGATTCATGTTAAATTTGAATTTCACTAGGTTTAAACATTGTGCTGCTGTTTATAATGACCGGGCTCATAGAATGTTCATTTGCAGCATATTTGGCTTCCAATTTCTGCCTTTCTGAGGTGTGAGAAGTGAATTATAACCATTACATTTTTTGACAGCCCACATGCATTAGAGCAGCCAAAATGACCTATTTAGGTGTCAGAAGGACTAAATTTGGTCTCCCCACAAAGTTTAGGCACTGTTTCCACACACCCTTGTTTTTGGACTGCTCTCTTCAGTTTTATCGCACAAATTGTCTGAATCATGTTAAATTTGAATTTCACTGGGTTTAAACATTGTGCTGCTGTTTATAATGACCGGGCTCATAGAATGTTCATTTGCAGCATATTTGGCTTCCAATTTCTGCCTTTCTGAGGTGTGAGAAGTGAATTATAACCATTAAATTTTTTGACAACCCACTTGCATTAGAGCAGCCAAAATGACTTAAATAGGTGTCAGAAGGACCAAATTAGGTCTCCCCACAAGGTTTTAGCAGTTTCCACAAACCCTAGTTTTTGGACAGCTCCCTTCTGTTTTAGCGCACAAATTTTCTGAATCATGTTAAATTTGAATTTCATTGGGTTTAAACAGTGTGCTGCTGTTTCTAATGACCGGTCTCATAGATTTTCATTTGCAGCATATTTGACTTCCAATTTCTGCCTTTCTGAGGTGTGAGAAGTGAATTATAACCATTACATTTTTTGATATCCCACATGCATTAGAACATCCAAAATGACCTATTTAGGTATCAGAAGGACTAAATTTGATCTCTCCACAAAGAATAAGCACTGTTTCCACACACCCTTGTTTTTGGACATCTCCCTTCTGTTTTAGCGCACAAATTGTCTGATTCATGTTAAATTTGAATTTCACTAGGTTTAAACATTGTGCTGCTGTTTATAATGACCGGGCTCATAGAATGTTCATTTGCAGCATATTTGGCTTCCAATTTCTGCCTTTCTGAGGTGTGAGAAGTGAATTATAACCATTACATTTTTTGACAGCCCACATGCATTAGAGCAGCCAAAATGACCTATTTAGGTGTCAGAAGGACTAAATTTGGTCTCCCCACAAAGTTTAGGCACTGTTTCCACACACCCTTGTTTTTGGACTGCTCTCTTCAGTTTTATCGCACAAATTGTCTGAATCATGTTAAATTTGAATTTCACTGGGTTTAAACATTGTGCTGCTGTTTATAATGACCGGGCTCATAGAATGTTCATTTGCAGCATATTTGGCTTCCAATTTCTGCCTTTCTGAGGTGTGAGAAGTGAATTATAACCATTACATTTTTTGACATCCCACATGCATTAGAGCAGCCAAAATGACCTATTTAGGTGTCAGAAGGACTAAATTTGGTCTCCCCACAAAGTTTAGGCACTGTCTCCACACACCCTTGTTTTTGGACTGCTCTCTTCAGTTTTAGCGCACAAATTGTCTGAATCATGTTAAATTTGAATTTCACTGGGTTTAAACAGTGTGCTGCTGTTTCTAATGACCGGGCTCATAGAATGTTCATTTGCAGCATATTTGGCTTCCAATTTCTGCCTTTCTGAGGTGTGAGAAGTGAATTATAACCATTACATTTTTTGACATCCCACATGCATTAGAACATCCAAAATGACCTATTTAGGTATCAGAAGGACTAAATTTGGTCTCTCCACAAAGAATAAGCACTGTTTCCACACACCCTTGTTTTTGGACATCTCCCTTCTGTTTTAGCGCACAAATTGTCTGATTCATGTTAAATTTGAATTTCGCTAGGTTTAAACATTGTGCTGCTGTTTATAATGACCGGGCTCATAGAATGTTCATTTGCAGCATATTTGGCTTCCAATTTCTGCCTTTCTGAGGTGTGAGAAGTGAATTATAACCATTACATTTTTTGAGATCCCACATGCATTAGAACATCTAAAATGACCTATTTAGGTATCAGAAGGACTAAATTTGGTCTCTCCACAAAGAATAAGCACTGTTTCCACACACCCTTGTTTTTGGACATCTCCCTTCTGTTTTAGCGCACAAATTGTCTGATTCATGTTAAATTTGAATTTCACTAGGTTTAAACAGTGTGCTGCTATTACTAATGACCGGACTCATAGAATGTTCATTTGCAGCATATTTGGCTTCCAATTTCTGCCTTTCTGAGGTGTGAGAAGTGAATTATAACCATTACATTTTTTGACAGCCCACATGCATTAGAACATCAAAATAGACATATTTAGGTGTCAGAAGGACTAAATTTGGTCTCCCCACAACGTTTAGGCACTGTTTCCACACACCCTTGTTTTTGGACATCTCCCTTCTGTTTTAGCGCACAAATTGTCTGAATCATGTTAAATTTGAATTTACTAGGTTTAAACAGTGTGCTGCTGTTTTTTAATGACCGGGCTCATAGAATGTTCATTTGCAGCATATTTGGCTTCCAATTTCTGCCTTTCTAAGGTGTGAGAAGTGAGTTATAACCATTAAATTTTTTTGACAGCCCATATGCATTAGAGCAGTCAAAATGACCTATTTAGGTGTCAGAAGGACTAAATTTGGTCTCCCCACAAGGTTTAAGCACTGTTTCCACACACCCTTGTTTTTGGACTGCTGTCTTCAGTTTTATCGCACAAATTGTCTGAATCATGTTAAATTTGAATTTAACTGGGTTTAAACAGTGTGCTGCTGTTTCTAATGACCGGGCTCATAGAATGTTCATTTGCAGCATATTTGGCTTCCAATTTCTGCCTTTCTGAGGTGTGAGAAGTGAATTATAACCATTACATTTTTTGACAGCCCACATGCATTAGAACATCCAAAATGACCTATTTAGGTGTCAGAAGGACTAAATTTGGTCTCTCCACAAAGTATAAGCACTGTTTCCACACACCCTTGTTTTTGGACAGCTCCCTTCTGTTTTAGCGCACAGATTGTCTGAATCATGTTAAATTTGAATTTCACTGGGTTTAAACAGTGTGCTGCTGTTTCTAATGACCGGGCTCATAGAATGTTCATTTGCAGCATATTTGGCTTCCAATTTCTGCCTTTCTGAGGTGTGAGAAGTGAATTATAACCATTACATTTTTTGACATCCCACATGCATTAGAACATCCAAAATGACCTATTTAGGTATCAGAAGGACTAAATTTGGTCTCTCCACAAAGAATAAGCACTGTTTCCACACACCCTTGTTTTTGGACATCTCCCTTCTGTTTTAGCGCACAAATTGTCTGATTCATGTTAAATTTGAATTTCACTAGGTTTAAACAGTGTGCTGCTGTTTCTAATGACCGGGCTGATAGAATGTTCATTTGCAGCATATTTGGCTTCCAATTTCTGCCTTTCTGAGGTGTGAGAAGTGAATTATAACCATTACATTTTTTGACATCCCACATGCATTAGAACATCCAACATGACCTATTTAGGTATCAGAAGGACTAAATTTGGTCTCTCCACAAAGAATAAGCACTGTTTCCACACACCCTTGTTTTTGGACATCTCCCTTCTGTTTTAGCGCACAAATTGTCTGATTCATGTTAAATTTGAATTTCACTAGGTTTAAACAGTGTGCTGCTGTTTCTAATGACCGGGCTCATAGAATGTTCATTTGCAGCATATTTGGCTTCCAATTTCTGCCTTTCTGAGGTGTGAGAAGTGAATTATAACCATTACATTTTTTGACATCCCACATGCATTAGAACATCCAAAATGACCTATTTAGGTATCAGAAGGACTAAATTTGGTCTCTCCACAAAGAATAAGCACTGTTTCCACACACCCTTGTTTTTGGACATCTCCCTTCTGTTTTAGCGCACAAATTGTCTGATTCATGTTAAATTTGAATTTCGCTAGGTTTAAACATTGTGCTGCTGTTTATAATGACCGGGCTCATAGAATGTTCATTTGCAGCATATTTGGCTTCCAATTTCTGCCTTTCTGAGGTGTGAGAAGTGAATTATAACAATTACATATTTTAACAGCCCACTTGCTTTAGAGCAGCCAAAATGACTTATTTAGGTGTCAGAAGGACCAAATTAGGTCTCCCCAAAAGGTTTGAGCAGTGTTTCCACAAACCCTAGTTTTTGGACTGCTCCCTTCTGTTTTAGCGCACAAATTGTCTGAATCATGTTAAATTTGAATTTCATTGGGTTTAAACAGTGTGCTGCTGTTTCTAATGACCGGTCTCATAGATGTTCATTTGTAGCATATTTGGCTTCCAATTTCTGCCTTTCTGAGGTGTGAGAAGTGAATTATAACCATTACATTTTTTGACATCCCACATGCATTAGAACATCCAAAATGACCTATTTAGGTATCAGAAGGACTAAATTTGGTCTCTCCACAAAGAATAAGCACTGTTTCCACACACCCTTGTTTTTGGACATCTCCCTTCTGTTTTAGCGCACAAATTGTCTGATTCATGTTAAATTTGAATTTCGCTAGGTTTAAACATTGTGCTGCTGTTTATAATGACCGGGCTCATAGAATGTTCATTTGCAGCATATTTGGCTTCCAATTTCTGCCTTTCTGAGGTGTGAGAAGTGAATTATAACAATTACATATTTTAACAGCCCACTTGCTTTAGAGCAGCCAAAATGACTTATTTAGGTGTCAGAAGGACCAAATTAGGTCTCCCCAAAAGGTTTGAGCAGTGTTTCCACAAACCCTAGTTTTTGGACTGCTCCCTTCTGTTTTAGCGCACAAATTGTCTGATTCATGTTAAATTTGAATTTCATTGGGTTTAAACAGTGTGCTGCTGTTTCTAATGACCGGTCTCATAGATGTTCATTTGTAGCATATTTGGCTTCCAATTTCTGCCTTTCTGAGGTGTGAGAAGTGAATTATAACCATTACATTTTTTGACAACCCACTTGCATTAGAGCAGCCAAAATGACTTAAATAGGTGTCAGAAGGACCAAATTAGGTCTCCCCACAAGGTTTTAGCAGTTTCCACAAACCCTAGTTTTTGGACAGCTCCCTTCTGTTTTAGCGCACAAATTTTCTGAATCATGTTAAATTTGAATTTCACTGGGTTTAAACAGTGTGCTTCTGTTTCTAATGACCGGTCTTATAGAATTTTACTTTGCAGCATATTTGGCTTCCAATTTCTGCCTTTCTGAGGTGTGAGAAGTGAATTATAACCATTACATTTTTTGACAACCCACTTGCATTAGAGCAGCCAAAATGACTTGTTTAGGTGTCAGAAGGACCAAATTAGGTCTCCCCACAAGGTTTTAGCAGTTTCCACAAACACTAGTTTTTGGACAGCTCCCTTCTATTTTAACGCACAAATTGTCTGAATCATGTTGAATTTGAATTTCACTGGGTTTAAACAGTGTGCTGCTATTTCTAATGACCGGGCTCATAGAATGTTCAGTTGCAGCATATTTGGCTTCCAATTTCTGCCTTTCTGAGGTGTGAGAAGTGAATTATAACCATTACATATTTTAACAGCCCACTTGCATTAGAGCAGCCAAAATGACTTGTTTAGGTGTCAGAAGGACCAAATTAGGTCTCCCCACAAGGTTTGAGCAGTGTTTCCACAAACCGTAGTTTTTGGACTGCTCCCTTCTGTTTTAGTGCACAAATTGTCTGAATCATGTTGAATTTGAATTTCACTGGGTTTAAACAGTGTGCTGCTATTTCTAATGACCGGGCTCATAGAATGTTCATTTGCAGCATATTTGGCTTCCAATTTCTGCCTTTCTGAGGTGTGAGAAGTGAATTATAACCATTACATATTTTAACAGTCCCTTGCATTAGAGCAGCCAAAATGACTTAAATAGGTGTCAGAAGGACCAAATTAGGTCTCCCCACAAGGTTTGAGCAGTGTTTCCACAAACCCTAGTTTTTGGACTGCTCCCTTCTGTTTAGTGCACAAATTTTCTGAATCATGTTGAATTTTAATTTCACTGGGTTTAAACAGTGTGCTGCTATTTCTAATGACCGGGCTCATAGAATGTTCATTTGCAGCATATTTGGCTTCCAATTTCTGCCTTTCTGAGGTGTGAGAAGTGAATTTTAACCATTACATTTTTTAACTGTCCCTTGCATTAGAGCAGCCAAAATTATTTATTTAGGTGTCATAAGGACCAAATTAGGTCTCCCCACAAGGTTTTAGCATTGTTTTCACACACCCTAGTTTTTGGACTGCTCCCTTCTGTTTTAGCGCACAAATTGTCTAAATCATGTTAAATTTGAATTTCATTGGGTTTAAAAAGTGTGCTGCTGTTTCTAATAACTAGGCTCATAGATGTTCATTTGCAGCATATTTGGCTTCCAATTTCTGCCTTTCTGAGGTGTGAGAAGTGAATTATAACCATTCAATTTTTTAACATTCCCTTGCATTAGAGCAAGCTTTTAAAATCAGTTTTGGTTTTGGGTTCTTGTTTGGTTTCTATTATAGCTTGTGTTTTGTTTAGTCTTAGGTTAATGGTCTGTTTTGGTTTATGGAATAGTTTTTTATTAAGTCACTTGGCCTGCTCAGTTCACTTCTTTGTATCCAGCCTTTAATCAGTCACTCAGTTCACCTGCCAGTAGTGATGTTACGTTATGTGCCGAGGCTTCGAGGCGTGTGTCGAGTAATGGAGGGGGCGTTTCCGTGAAGCGTGTATCGAGGCTTGCTTCATTTAGGGGAGGAGCCGAAAACGATGACGTCCGAAGCCTCGCTGGCCGGCTGTACCACGTGACTGCTTCGGGAAGTGGTTCAGATGTTGGCGCGGCTTCGACAGCTTTAGAAACCCCACAGGCTCCATTCAAAATGTGGGTTGTTGTAGGCGAGTTGCTGTCAGTTGAGAGAGTGGATAGAGTTTTGATAGTTTGGATAGCAGAGTTTGGATAGTGGTTATTTAGTTTTAAAACAGTTAGTTTGGTGTTTGGAGAGTTTAGGAGAGAGATAGATAGATAGGAGATCAGTGCTCTCAACTATCACGCATTGACCGTCACTGACTTCACACGGTCACACGCAAACATGGCATTTTTCACGCATAAAAATCCCAACGCCCATCTGGGCAGCGCACGATAAAAACTCCGCCTTCTGCTGAGATGTTTCAGCTTCTTTCACAGCTTGTGATCATCAGTAATTCCTGCTGCAGTTCATGTTAACAGAGCAGCAGGAAGAGTGATCAGAGTTATGAATAATTTTAGTCTTAACCAGTGGTGAAAGTGAGCCGGTAAGGTCCTGTACTACGTACGCAGGAGGGGAGGGGGGCGGGGGAAGAGAGCTGCTGCCAGATATTGCCTTCATTCAGAACCAGTGTTGGCTGCACTCTGGATCATAAAACAGTTCTGCTCACCAGATGCAGTTTAAAACACTACGTCTGTTTATAAGTTGTTTTTATTAATTCTGCATTTTTTAACTACATGCACCGTATTTCTGTGCCTCAGCTCTTCGGTGCGCTGCTGCCGTGCGCTTTTTTCAGGTGCGCAAAATTACGTTACTTGTAATTTGAGTGCGCGCTTTCATTTTAAAGAACTTGTAACATCAGGAGGCTGATCTCAGACCGGTCAGCTCCTATGATCACTGTATAGGAGCCATTTACAGTTTTTATTTATGCATTTCCCCCGTTTATCCCTCGCACGCAGCGCACCATCGGGTAAAATCCTCCCACCTCACCGCCCAGAGCGCACTGAGGAGAGCAATAGAGATTTGTCTGGTCGACTGAGATGAGAAACCTGTTGCTGTGAAAGGTGATATAGGTTATAAACTGTTACTGTCTAGAATTGCATTGAGCTGAAAGGAGAGGAGACATCAGCAGCTGGATCGTGCGTAAAGACGCAGCGGGAACCTCTGTGTGCTTCAGTGTTGCTGCTGAGGGGAAATTATGGGACCGTATAGTACTGGGCTAATCATCGGTCACAGTACCCCAATCTGTACATACTTGCACTTATTTATATGCACCCCGGCATCATCTGTGCCATGTGAGCGTGTCTTTTCAAAGGTTGGAGAAGTAGTATCAAAAAAGAGAAATCATTTGAAACCAAAAACTGTGGAGAAATTGTTGTTTCTTAATAAAAATGCATGAAATCATCCAAGTTACACAAGCATTAGCCTATTCACTACCCCCTGCCTAGTTCCACAAGCACTTTCATTGTCCTCTGCCTGATTAAGCCCATGCCATTTTTCTAGAGTCACAGAAAAACATTATTACACAACATGCCATATCATGTCACTACTATTTTGGGAATAATTACACACAGACAATACATTCAAACAATGTTTTATTATACACATGTGTATACAAAATTTATGTAGACAAATTATTTCGTCCTACACCTTTTGTGAAGTCATTCCCAAGAGTCATAATAGACAAAAATTCAATGCATCACACGTGTTAAGATCCAGCTGGCTGTGATTATGCACCTGGCCAGTAGGTGGTTTAGTGTGCACATGAAGCATCAAGAAATGAACCCTTTCTCGAACCAATTGGCTCAAGTGGTTCAATGCCTCATGAGGCTTCATCTCACCATCACTACCTGCCAGCTATCTGCCAGCTCACCTCTTAGTCAACACCCTGTCATTCCTCTTCTCCCGTCACCATCCAATCAGTTTCAGTTACTTCCAGTCACTTCCCTGTTCCTGATAAGCTCCACCCATGCCAGTAATTAGTTTTCACTCCATTCACCTGTTCACTCCCCTACTTATACCTGCCTCTTCCTCCTGTAATCGGCCAGATCAATTCAAACCACTTGGTGAGTCTTATCCAGCGTTGTATTTCTGATAGCCCTGTTGATACCGACCCGATTGCCTTTTTGACTCTGAGCCAGCCTGATCCCTAAACCTGATTTTCTTGCCCTGTATGATTGCTTACCTGTTTTTCTGACCTGGACCTGCCTTGTGATATTCTGAGTTTGGCTTATCCTTGTCTGTACTTCTGCCTATTTTGGACTGCCTTTAGTGTACCGGATTTTGGACTGCCCTTTTGATCATTGAGTCTGCCTGTCCCTGTTTTATTATTAAATCCCGTTTTTTGCTTAAAACCTCTCTTGTGTGGCTGAATACTGGGTCCATCTGTCTCTGGTTCGTGACAGATTGATCTGGCCTTATCCGGACCCATCGCCAGACAAGTACGTTGTTTTTTTTTGAGTGGTGAGTGGTGATGAGTGGTCATCGTCCTTTTAGTACTATCTTTGATGTGCCAATCATACAATTTAACCAATCAAATCAACGACTGACGGCAACATGCTAGCCAATCACAGCTGGAGTGGGGCGGGACACAGAGTCATAGCCTTCAGTCGCCGTCGCAGTTCGGTTGTGGTCACCGTTGGTGTCGGTAGAGCGGGATGAAAATTTGGTCTGATTACCAAACAATTACAAGAAGTGACAACGAAGCAGAGAGCGAGCTGGAAGGAGCATTATTAATTTTTGTTTGAAATGCCAGCACTGAAGTCTAAACTGGAGTAAACATTAACGTCTCGATCACTGTGTACGGGGGTGGCCATCATTGCCCATATTTGGGCAATAATGGCCGCCTGACATCACATCCTGTGACGTAATGTTGCGGTAAGGCACTGCGCTTCACAAGCTAATTGTAGTAGCCCAGCAGCTGCGATCAACAACAATTATTTCGGATTTCGAGAGGAGTTCACCATTGAAATTCGCGAGAGCTATTGTTTAAGCAACAATGCCCACGTGCATGGCAGTTGGATGTTCCAATACATCGGGTAAAAGGTGAAAAAAACTAATGTTTTCCAATTCATGATCCACCACCGGCTCTTTTGTTGGATTGCCTACTTGAAGAGGGAGGATTTATCGTCGAACTTCTGGCCAGAGAGAATACACGTCATCTGTAGCCAACATTTCGAAGAAGAATGTTGGTAGAATTATTTTTAGTTCTTCTACATATTTTATTTACTATGTTCATTGCATTGATCGTATACATTTACTCTTTACTACTAAGAAGTTTTAAGGTTTTGGATATTAAAGTGTATTTCATGCGGCTTATCTCTCTCTTATCGTTGCAGAAGGCCTGCAGAAAGCAGAGAAATACGTTGTGACGATAATAAGTGTTTTTCTAAATATGTTTGAAACTGTTATGAACTCTATTCAGCCATCTGGAGTGCTTACGCTTAACGAAACGTTGTGAACTGCTTGGTTTTATCTCGAAGGTCACATAGTTGTTTTGCTTATCCCTACCCTTTAGCTTGACAATGGAACCAGGGATTCCTTTGCCTAATAAAAAGTAAGGAGGGGACGGAGTGCTTCAGAGCGAATTTGGAGATCTGTATTAAGCATCTACGTTTAGCTCTCCTTGCAAGATTTGAAAACTAACCACACTGTTGTCTCTCCTCCTTGTGTTGTTAATGAATGTTTTAGGTGTTTGAACCTGACATTTAATTGGTCCTTCGAGCCGGATCCCAACATACCGGAGGATTCCTGTGGGTGAGGTGAACCGGGTAAAAGTCAGTGGCCACTGCATTCAGATCCTTTTTCAAGGGCCTAGTCCATCTCACTCCTGGTATCTGACTGTTGACGGGAAGTCCGAGGGAGGATTGACAGCAGTGGTGAGTGGATTTTTTTTTAAATAGTACGAATGAGTGACTGAGGGGTATTGCGCATAGATGGGACAACGGAGTCCGGGAAAGTCCGTGTAATAACAAACCCTATCATCCTTGACACTGATAGGTACGCAAAGGGGTAACAGAGCCCCTTTGCGTAATGGTCTGTGTAAATAAAAACAGAATAACGGCGTCCATATAAAGAGCCGTGTAATTCGAGGGAGGACGGAAGAGTCCTACAAAATTAAAGTCTGCAGTGTGTGCTTGTGTGTGTGTTTGGAAAATTAAGTAACACTAGGTATTTTCTTTTCATTTAAAAACAGTGGGATTGTAACAAGCCTTTTGTGGAAGTCTAGCAAGAATTTTCCGCTCGAAAGAGTTGAAGTGAGAATTACCACAACAGGTATTTTTGTTGTTATCCCACGGTGTAAATATCCCAGCCTATAGAACACCCTATGTGTTACAGGACTGGACCAAATTTACAAAAATGGGAAAGGTACAAAGTAAAACGTTCAAACAGCTCCAGAGTAAGGACTGGAAATTCGTTGAACAGCAGGACCCTGATAAAATAAAACATTTAGCTACATGGGTAAAATAATACGGGTTCGAGGGGCGATTAAATTCACAAAAATAGCCAAACTCCAAGAAGCGATAATTCAAAATACAAACGGGGTAAAAGAGGAAAAAATTGGCAGTTTATTAAATTATAATAAAAAAAGGGGTAAAAACTGGCTGTTCATTAAATTATAAGATTATGGCAAAACACTGCGCTAAATCACAGGAATACAGTGCAGGTTTAAGGGGTGATTTAACAAACAAAAAATAGCTAAAATTCCAGGAAGCTATTATTAATAAATGAAGAGATTTAAAAGGGGATCCCAGAGAAACAAATTGGGAGTTTTTGGAAACACGGCGGTTAGACAAGGAGATATTTAATAGCTGGAAGTAAATCTGCGCCCGTCTCAATTTCTTGGCAAGACCCTGTTCTTCACCTGGAGCGGTCCTCTCAGTACTATTGAGCAGCGTGCACGATCAGACAGCTGATTGGCCAGAGCTGGGTCATCTTCAGGAAGTACACTGTGCTGACTGCTTACCAGCAGAGTGGATGATGCTGGACTCTCTCGGTCTGGTGGAACAACATCATTATCAAAGCCTGGCTGGATAATTAGGGCCCCAGGAACTTTTCGCCTAATGGTAAATCCTCCCCCTGATAATGAAATATCTGCGCTTCGACAACAAAGACACTCGTTTGGAATGTGTGAAAACGGACAAATTTGCTGCAATTTCAAACATCTGGCAACAGTTTGTACAGAACTGTGTGTTGTCCTACAGTCCAGGGCAACATATTACTGTTGATGAGCAGTTATTTCCATCAAAGGTTCGTTGTCCCTTTCTGCAATACATTGCATCCAAGCCTGATAAATTTGGAATTAAGTTTTGGACACAAAATACATGTGTAATGCTATCCCCTATTTGGGAAAAGATCCCTCCCGCCCCACAGGAGAAAGGCTGTCTGAGAACGTTGTTGTGAAACTGATGGAGCCATTTATGGACAAGGGCAGGACTGTAACTATGGACAATTTCTTCACGTCTCTGTCTCTGGCCAACAGGCTCCTTCAGCGGAACACAACTCTGCTTGGCACCATGAGCAGAATTCGGCGGGAGCTACCAGCAACAGCAAAAGAAACTTGAGGACGCGAGCTGTACTCTACACAGCTGTTCACATCTGGAAGTGCCTTACTGACAGTGTATGCAACAAAAAAGAAGAAATCTGTTTGTCTGCTGAGCACCATGCATCAGAAAGTGGAGATTGGGGAGACTCAAAAACAGAAACCAAACACTGTTATTGACTATAACCACTTGAAATGCGGTGTGGACATTATGGACCAGAAATGACGGATTTACTCAGTGCGTGCACGAACACGGAGATGGCCCGTGGCTGTCTTTTACAACCTACTTGACATGGCTGCAACAAACACGCATGTTTTGTACAAGGAATGCACAGGGCCTAAAGACAGTTGACGAAAGTTCATTCTGCGACTTGCAGATGAACTTCATTACAGGCTTATGCAGGAAAAGGCAATACAAGAAGAGAAGATGAGACAGCATCGTGAGATGAAGAGACGTTTTCATGGTAAAAAAAACAGGTGCGCAATCTCTGCAACAGGAAACACAGCACTGAGCGTATACCTATCGCAAATGCAGGAAGGACTCACCTTGGGTTTGTGGAAACTGCTAAATGGGACAATTGTAGCTTCATATGTAGTGCTTTTCCTTGGGTGAAATAAATGTTACTCCAATACTGAAGTCATACTGTTTGTCATTTTCTAAACTGAAATGTTGAATGACATGAAACGGCGAGACAAGACAAAATACAATTATTCTCTAAGTTGTTCTTTCTTTCACATAGTGAGCTTTGCGATATAAATGAGTCTGTTAGTGAATGGACAATACAAATAGGCTCTGCCTTGCCTTGTTGGAAAACCATGGTTATGACCTGTTCTCAGCTCAGGAACTAGGACCCGTCACAGGTTATTTGCATTACAGTAGGGACAGTTAGCAAGGTAGAGTGAATACACAAACTTGAAGAGGGGAGGGGGGCTTGCAGGAAAACTGAAATTCTCTGGGACTTCTAGTGTTAAAGGTTCCGTAGAAGAAAAAAAAGTGTCGCAGAAGACTCTCTGCACGCAAGCTGTCTGTCTGATATGTTGTCTTTGTCATATCTTGTCCAACATATTGTGTCGGTTAAAATGGGGTCATTGTGTTTGAATGAGTAAAGGAGAGACTGCTTGAATCCGCGGAGAGAGTGATTGTGTGTGTGTGAATGGGTCTCTGTGTCTAAGTCTGTGTGTGTGTAGATTTGTGCATATGACAGAACTGAGAATAGCGCTGGAGCGTAAGAGAATTACGGTGGAAGGTTACTGTGCGGAGTTGAGTTTACTCTTGAGGAACAAGTAAAAGTGTTCATCACGGAGGGAGCATTTGATCAGGATATTAGTGAAAATCAATAGGATTGTGCAGCATGGAAATCAGTGGGAGGACAGATCGATGTATTTATGGCTTTTGTTGCGCAGGAAAGCGTTCTGAGTGCAAACAACAGTTGGTCAAGGCAGTTACATTAGAGAAAAAACAGATGTATTACGGTGAGATTTGGTTAAATATTTAGTAAAACAGTATGTTAAGCGTAAAAGACAGGTTAGAAGTTGGGAAAAGTTGCTGGATTTTTGGCAGAGAATTAAACATTTGTTTGAGACATCAGAAAAAAAAAGAACAGAACTGCACCGCAGGACAGATCTCCACGCACAAACATTTTAAACACACCCTCTCCGGACTTTATCCAGTCCTGGACGTTTTGGGCGGAGAGTTTATGGTAGAATCAGTTCCTGGTGACACCCCCAGGAACAACACATTATTAGGAACGCCCACCATCTGTTACTCCACTTACAGCGCCAACCTCGCTGAAAACAGCTTTGGATTGGTCTCTGGTAGTTGGTATGTCCCGCCTGCTGCTCAGTGCGCAGCCCACCCCTGTAGGGGCAGATCTTCTGTCTCTGCATTTGACAAACGCTCAGAAGGGACCGCTCAGGATTATATGTGTATGAGAGAGAGTAAAAAATAAATCAATAATAAAACTTGTGATTTTATCAAATGTAAAATGTATTTGTCATGTTTTTCAAATGTTTTGCCCACATGCAGAAAACATTCGGGAGACCAATACCAGGGTTTCCGCGGGGCATTAAAAGTCATTAAAAGTCATTAAATGAAATTTCTTAAAATGAAGGCCTTAATTGGCATTAAAAGTCATTAAATGTGATTATCTGTGGCATTAAAATTGCCTTATTTTTTTCAAAAAAAATACGGTCATAAAAACAGTTTCGTCAGATATATTATATCAGATAACCGATTCCGCGTTGTGCGCGGAACTGCTTCCGCTTGATCGTAAAGCCATATGTTTTTACAATGTTCGGAAAATGGACTCGAGAAAGAGCTAGAGAATGGGGAAAATGCTAATTTCAGAAGAAACCGGATGGAAAACGAGGAATTCGTGACATGGCTGCAGCCTGTCGACGGTAAAGATGACGAAGGATTTTGCTTCATGTGTCGGTCCGCTAGTCATGTGTTTGTAAAAAAAAATTAAGCTTTGCACAATGGATGTCGATGCTTCATGGTCTCACATGAAGTCGGACAGTGTAGTCCAGGGTGTACGCGGGTATACGGCATATACCCACTTATTTTTCAGTCAGCATTGCCTATATCAACTTCTGGAGCGATATTTGTGTATTTTGTTTGAGCGCGCAGTGAGACAGGTATTCAACGTTTAAACATCGCGCGCGCTCAAAACTGATAAACTCTTTTCAATCCACTATGCTTGCCTTCGGTTCCGTGTCTGCCCGTGACCTGCTGCTTCCACGCTCAACACCAGCTGTGTGCGGCTCGCTGGATTCTGCGCTCGTGACTTCAAAAACTGTCTTAAAAAAAACCCAAAAAACTGTCCACCTCACCAGCCAATCACAGACAGGTTTCTTTCCATCCAATCAGAGTAGGGCAAATACTGCATTCAGATGGATTAAATCAAAAGGCTGCAGCTTTTGGCTGAAATTACTAAACATAACGGTGGGATTAAAGAAAAAACAACAACCAATAAACAGTTTAATATTTTAGCCTAAAATATTTAGTTTAAAATAATTCCTTGAGTTACTAAGTGAGGTGTGAAAAATCTTTTTGTCTCTTTTCTTTCCAGCTTCTGGGTGATGATGCAAAGGTTTCTTGTGATCATAATCATCATCATTGTCATCATTATTTAAATGACTTGAGTAAAGAATCAACAGTTTAAAACGACAATAATAATAAGCTGTTTAAATCCTTAAAAACAAACAGAAGTTCTTTAAACTGAACTCTAAGATAAACAGGCAACCAGTGAAGGGAGGCCAGGATGGGCTAATGTGCTTTCTTTTATGTTTTTCCATTAAAAGGTGTGCAGCAGCATTTGAACCAGCTGCAGACATTTTAGTGAGGACTGACCGATTCAGAGATAAAGAGAATTACACTAATCCAGCCATGATGAAATGAAGGCTTAGAGTAGTGTTTCCATATTTTTGCCTTGAAAGAATAGGTTTTACCTTTGCTTTGTTCCTTAAATGATAAAAATGACTTAACTGAGGCCCCTTTTTGACTGTCAAGTTTAAAATCACCGTCGATTTTAAAATCGAGGGGCTAAACATTCATTGTCAGGGTGTCTAAATCAACAGGATCAACAGTTGTTTGGGTGCTTCAACTGGTATATTTGACAATTCCTCATTTGCAAAGACAAAGAGATTTGAGTTTTGATGTTCTCCTTGTTATTAACTTTATCTTTTTCTATAGATTCTCTTTCTCATTCAATTTAGGACTTTCCATATGCCTTATCATTTAAGTCTATATTGAAAAACCTACAGTAAAGTAATGAAATGTTGATTCTGGATGTAGTGTAGGAATTCCTTCAATATCAACCAAAGAAAATTTTACATTACCTGCCAGAAGCTGGATAAAATCTTTAAAAAAAGAGACAACAGTATTTTCACACCTCACGTAGTAGCTCAAGGAAATATTTTAATCTAAATGTTTTGGGCTTAATATTTTAGGCTAAAATTAGTAAACCCTAGTGATGGATTTTTGGGTAAACTAAATAGAGCAGTGTTACATGTCATTGTTTCTAAAACAGCATTTTTCTGAGCTGCGTCTAAAAGGGCAAACATTGAGAGTATATCCACTTCTCCAGGGACCACTACACCACTGCGGACAGCCACAGATCAGCTGCAAGGGGCAGACAACAGCTAACAATGTCAAGTTACTTTTCTGTAACCAACGCAGTCACGTCTGCATTAGCTACCGCAAACAGCACAAACAGCACAGCAGCAGCAGCTGGAGCAAGCTTTAATGCCACTAACGTCGGGAAATCAGACGGTCTTCGAACAACATTTGGATCCAATGCAACACTGCATGCTGAGGTGCTCTGTTGTCTGAATACAGCCATTAACAAGTACTATATATATATATATATATATATATATATATATATATATATATATATATATATATATATATATATATATATATATATATATATATATATATTTTTTATTTATTTATTTATTTATGGGTACTTGTTGATGGCATTAAATTTATTTCTACGAGCATTAAAACAGTATCAAAAAGCATTAAATTAGGGTTGCTCCTTCCTGTATAAACCCTGAATACACAGTTTAAGATGTTTATTAAAGGAGCAAGGTGCAAAAACAAGTCGGAACTGCTAGACGCCTGGATCAAGGCCTGAACGTCTGGGCGGGATTAACTGTAAGGGAAGAGAGATAATGAGTCATGGATCGAAACCAGAGGGATGCCAGATTGTGCGCAGCTTACCCTTAGTCGGAGGAACACGAGCTGGGAAGAGTAAGCACGGAGGGAACTAGTGTCTACTCTGATATGTGGGTGGTGACTGGAGGACGGCTGGTGGAAACTGGCGAGAGACCCGAAGCAACCTCCACAGGTAGGAGGGACAGACGGATTGACCAGAGTACAGAAGGCTGAGGGTGCCAGTGGAATCCGGGAGGGGGAACCTCACCCCAACTAGGTACGTCCTAGGAAGTTTGAGGGGGAACGCCAGAGCAACATCTGAGCACAGGACTTCCACTGAACAACTCCTCATCAAAACTCCAGGCCAGGTAAGTGCATCCAAGTACACAAAACTGTGACAAAAATAGAAGAGCCAAAATTAGTCCAAGGTAAGGGCAAAAACTCACAATACGAAAATCCAAGACTGGTCAGAGGCCACGTCGTACCACGACTGGTTAAGGCTCTGGCATCTTCCGTCTGTCTTTGTACTGCTTAAGAAGCCAGCGGAATCTGCACCTGACGAGCCGCAGGTGTGGGCACACAGGTCTTTTCCCACAGAACACCAACACCACCTGTGGGAAAAGACCCAGAACCAGAGCAAACAGACAGCACCCTGACAGTATTAATGTATATGTAAATGTTTAATACCATGTATATCTTTGTTTAGGAGTTAAAAAATATTTCAGCATGAAATATTTATTTATTTACACATTTGTTTATACATTGTGTAAACATCAGGGCGTTATGATTTGCGATTTAGCTCATTATTGGCTAGAATTTATAATTTTATGGCACCAGGATGTTGTCATTCCAATTCTGAAGAGTGCCTGAAAAAGAAAAAAGAAAAATATTTTTTGTACAGTACAGGCATAATTTTAACTAGTGTCATTTATTGCAAAATTGCATATTAAAATTCCCAAATGAGCTTTTATACTTTCAGAAATAAAAAGATAAAATATGCGATTAAAACTTTTAATTGCTTGAAAGTCCTAGTTTATATATAATACACTAGACTTAAATCTGGTTGATCAAAAGAAAGCAGGAATTAGCCCACTAACAACTTCTGCTAATTGTGGGTCTAGGAATCACCAGTCAGCAGAACCAAAAGTTAAAAGTTAAAATGGAGGTTAAAGATGTTTGGTAAAAGTACAACCCAGTTAATTAGATAGATTTTATCAGCCCTAAGTCTAGTCATACATCAATTTTGGAGTTATCCTCAGATGGAGTTGCTGATGTTTAACACTAGAGGTCCCAGAGATACGAGAATTTTCGTCAGCCTGCAGTCCCCCCGACAGTACTTCACAACTCATGAATCCCTTTTCAGATGTAAATGCACCATTAGCCCTGTCGTTGGAGAACCATTCCACCCCCTTCAGTTCCGGTTTCAGCTCAAGCCTCTCTATTGACGAGTGTTTTACCTGAGAGCAGGGGGTAAAAAATCATATTTGTAACTAGAAAAATTTGCATTTCCTGCGAAAATGCACTGTGAATGCAGATAGCTGAATGATTGAGCAAAAGATGCAGAAGATCTTTGAAGAAGAGAAAAAATAGCTGAAAAGCATTGAAGAAGTTGAAAAAGTTGAAGAATTTGAAACAGTTGAAGAATTTGAACATGAAAGAACAATAGCTGAATGATTAGAAGAAGAAAAAACTGAGGGAATGGCACCAAACATTTCCTAACTCCTTCTAAACACTGAATCGTTTAACAAAGCAGAAGTAGAATTTCAAACTTGAATATACTGTAGCCATATGTGGGCCTGCATTTCTAGGAGTATAAGGGGTTTCGCCCCCATTGAAAAGCATTGGATGTTTGACACCTCCTAACTTGGAGATGCTTTACACGACGAGGCCCAAATTTATTGTGGAGCATTCTGTATAAAGGAGGTACAGACTCTGTAAAGCAGAAGTTTGTAGGACCTTCCTAGAGCTACTTCCGATTAGCAACATGCTAACCGTTAGCCGCTAACATGGTTGTGTTCAGTATCCCCGGGTGATTGTACTCTGTCAGTTTGGTCCAAATCCTGTACTGGGAAGTGCTTCAAAAAGGGGTGCCAATACTTAATGTCACCAAACGTGACCAAAGTTCATGGGTCAGCTTGGCCTCCTTTAGCAACTCAGCCTCACCACATCTGGGCCCAGAACTCAATATTTGACCAAAATGGCGTGTAGCGCCATTTCCCACAGGTGGGTGGTGCTGTATTGGCCAATTGGGTCGTCTCTGGGCATCATGCCAGGTCCTGTTGGAAGCAAAGGCCCAATAGGAAAGCATGTGAAATCCAAAATGGGACAGAAAAGTGACACATGGCTGAAAGTCACTTGAAATTTTAAAATGTCAAGAGGAAGTGACTGTGCGAATTTCAGATTCCTACATTAATCACAGCAACTGCGGTGAGCGTCGAAAGTTGCCATTCTATCTCAATGGAGCCTCTCCCTCTGGCCCTCAGAGTTCCGTCATCATGGAAACTCACTGACACACCTGCAGCGGGCCAGTCTCCAGAAGTGCAGACACTTTGCTCAGAATATGTCCCATTGGGTTATAATGGAGAACTTTGCCTCGCACAACGCTCCATATCTCCTGATCCGTAAATGGTAGAGACGTAATTTTTTCTGCGTTTATTTCTTAACGGATAGGGGAAGAAGACTTGCTATCGGTTTTTGCTGGAAATATTTTAATAAAGGCGTAAAAAATTATGATATAAAGGGGATTTTTAAGGAATTTTAAAAATCCTCTAAAAACGGTCCCGAACAAATCGCTCTAACTGAAAAAGTATAGGAGATATCAAAATAATTCTTTCACTGTGAGTATCAGCAGGCTTTTGAGGACTATGTTGCTCATTTTTATGTTTGTACAAAAATCGGTGTAGGCACACCGACGATGTAAAAAAGTGGATCATGTGGAAAAATGCAGCTCTAAAGCATTTTCCGGATTTTGCACATTCGCTACTCCCGAACAAATTGTTCCTGCGGCAAAACCGTAACAGTTATCCAAAAAATTCCTCTTTTGTGAGTGCCAGAAGTGTCTGGACTTGAATGTGTGAAAGTCTCATGCCTGTACATCAAACGGTTTAGGAGTAGCGATGATGCGAAAACGTGTGATGTTTTGGATTTTCAGACGTCATTTTTCAAAACCGCTCCATAGGAAATGAATGGGGGAGGTTTCGGGTTTGTGTCGCTCTGAGGTGATTTGCGAAAAATCTATAAATGCTACACCAATGAGGGTTACATTTCCTGAATCCAGACAAAAATTCCTACGTTTTGATGTATAATTTATGTGGATAGGTTGAAAATTGAGCGAGTGAGAGGAAGTTGTTCGGAGAAGAAGAATTTGTTGAATTTCTAGAGTGCGCACTCTATAACTGCCTCCTTGACGACCATAGCAACGCATGTTATTTGCTGAATTTCTTGAAAAGCCAAAATTATTTTAAGGAGGTACTATACGAAAATGGTAAAAGATATGAAAAAGCTGAAATATACCATAATAGCTGAAAGATATCACTACATTTTAAAAGTTGCATGGCGTTTCTAGCTGAATGTAGGCTGAAGCAGTAAGTTGTCAAAAAGCAGCTGAAATGAGCAGAATTTTAGTGAATTACATTCATTTTCTATGGGAGAAAAAAAGCTGAAAATTTGCAGAAAAAGCTGAATATTTTAAAAAGTTGAAGAGTTAAAAGTACAAAAAGATATAGCCATCCATTCCAGAAGAAGCTGAATAGTTTAAAAGTTCAATGGTTGAAATCGGAGAAAAATTGTAGGAGGAGAAGCGAATCAAACTTTAAACAGTAAAAACGCATTAGGAAGAATAAACACTAAGAATAAAGAATAAAGAGAAACAGGATCTCAAGAACTGTGAATGCCTACTGCATTCACAGTAATTAAATATAACTAGGTCTACGTCATCAGTGTTGCCAACACCGGAATGATTTTCAGACAGCAGAGCCACCAGCGCAGCGATCAGCTGATAACTGATCTGCACAATGAAAATAGCTGCATGAGCTGGAACGCTGTAGAGATGGAAAGCAAGAATATTTATACAATAATGACCATCTGCCCTATTTACTAGGGGGCAAATATAACTCCAGTCACTTCAGCGCAATCTCTCCTCCGCTGCCGGCACTGCCGGCGCTGCAGCAGAGCGCGCGCACACACACACACACACACACACACACACGCACGTATATATATATATATATATATATATATATATATATATATATATATATATATATATATATATATATATATATATATATATATATATATATATATACTGGAGGGCCAACTGAGTTTGCAAGATGGAGAACTACAAGTCGCCTCCAAAGCTTCCTCTGTTTGGTGGATATTGATGTGCTGATAACCATCAGAGACTGCACAGTCCAGCAGGGTCGCATAACAGAACAGGGCTGGAAAATGAGTGTGTATGAACTGATGGCTTTCATTGCAGTATGAAGGCAGCACAGGGGAGTGTTGGCGCCATGTAAGATTTGTGGTCCAAAGACTTTGGGAATTCACACATCAAAGCCACAATGCCTCGAAACCGGTTTCAAGATATAATGAACAGGGGCGGATTTAGGAAATTTGGGGCCCTAGGCAAACAAAGGCATGGGGCCCTCTGAATTGTGAAGACAACACATAAAACAGACCCATTATACAGATACAGAAATTTTAATAGAATAGACATACATTATTTTTTCTACCTTTTGTCCCTCCCTTTTCTTGTTGTTTTCCTCTATGTTTTCTTTTGTCCCTTTTTCTAGTAGACAAGCCATGATCTGCTTATCTGTTCTCCATTTTTCATTTGAATGAAATTATAGCTGGAAGTAAATCTGCGCCCATCTCCATTTCTTGGCAAGATCCTGTTCTTCACCTGGAGCGGTCCTCTCAGTACTATTGAGCAGCGTGCACGATCAGACAGCTGATTGGCCAGAGCTGGGTCATCTTCAGGAAGTACACTGTGCTGACTGCTTACCAGCAGAGTGGATGATGCTGGACTCAGTCTGTTGGAACAACATCATTATCAAAGCCTGGCTGGATCATCGGGGCCCCCAGGAACTTGAGAACAGAGCCTGCTACAACTGGTGTTCTCTCAGTGTTCCAGCTACTGAAGATGCAACGTCTGGGTTCCTGCTCTTCCTCCCACCTGACCTGCCACACGTCACTCTGTTCTATGACAGGAACCACACAGACTGGTATCAAGAATCTTTAAGGTAACACACAGACAGTCACTTCTAGGAATATGTATGTGGCATCTGAGCCACATATAATTTATAACTTTATATGATGTTAGATGAAATGTTTACTCATATTTCTCTTTCTCTCCATGTTGAGCACCAGGCAAAAGAATTAGGGGCATGGTAAAACGTTCCCTTTAGGCAACTGATTGGGCTCACACCAGCGTGCAGGTTTGCTGTTTTAAAATATATTAACACCTTTTAAATTGTCTGTGATGTAACTGATAAGTTTATTTTAAACATGAGTTTGATACGTTACCGTGGCCGGGAACGTGCTGATCATCATTAAGCAGCAGAATGTGTACTTGCCATCACAATTATGAGCAGAAATTCCACGGAGGTGGGATTATTTTCATGTGTTCCAGTTACATTTAAGGTCAGTAAGGATAAAATTGCAATTTGCGAGGAAACATGTGTCTTTCCTGGGCTGTGTTATTTCCACAGGAACATCCAGTATGTCCTCCAGCCACAAGCAGAGCATTCTAACAAACCCAAACTAAAGACATGTTATTGACCCACTCCCTTGGGACTAACATTGAGAAGGGTGTGAATGTACATATCAGTAATGTTAGATAACATAGAAAAATAGCCAGAGTGATCAAAAACACATCTCATGTAGTCACGGTGTGTATATATATATGTATATATATATATATATATATATATATATATATATATATATATATATATATATATATATATATATATATATATATATATATTTTTTTTTTTTTTTTTTTTTTTTTTTTTTTTTACATGTTTTTACAACTAGTGTGGTGCCTTATGAAAATTCACAAAGTCTCCCTATGACTGTATCCAGACTGGACAGGCTGTCCAAAACCTTGGAGTCATCCAACATCACAAATATAAAGGCATAAACATGGCAGAAGGCATGACGTAAAAGGTGAGTGCAGGATTTTTGACATGATGAAGGTGCCTATGGAAGAGGAGCGTCAGAGCAGGAGGGGTGCTGTAAAAGGACCTGATGGAAGATGGTGTTTCCTCCAGGATTAAAACAGGAACTTTTTCTGAAGCACATGGAGTAGGACATGTGGGTTTAAGCAGATGCTGGAAAATTTGAAGGAGGGATGGCATCTAATGGACCCTTTTCACGGTGACGTCATGCAACTTCCGTTCTGCGGTGAAGCAGGGTATCTTTATTTCCGCTTTCTCCGTGAGCAGTGTTTTTACATATGGATTTCACACAGTCCCTCACCAATCTACCCAAATTTCGTTTGGGAGATGTGCACAGACTGGCACAAAAGCTTTCGGCCACACCAGCCTCCAAACTCGACAAAGGTTACAAGTTCTTTGTGGAACAATACCTTTTCGATTATGAAGGTAAGAGCTTCGTCTTCTTAGCTCTGTTGTTAGCATAGATGCTAGGATAATGATAGCTACGCTACCAACAGGACTTTTGTCATTTATTAGTTTTTATTTCTCCATTAAGTTGCTACGCTAGCTTTATTATATTAAACTATTGCTATATCAGCTATTCTGTTTCGCAGCTTTTAGCCAATGAGTCACACAAGGGATATAGTTGATGTATAATGTTGAGCCTTTTCATACTTTGTTTTAGAACAGTGTCAAATGCTGTTGGCCACTTGGTCACAGTTAGAGCACGCTGTCACAGGTCTATGAAGAAAAATGAGGAGCCTCATTCCCTACAGGTTTTTCTTTTTGTGTAGTATTTTACTGCGGTTACAGACTTTGCAGTATCCCACAAAATTCCTCAGTGGGTTCAGTGTGTTTCTCAGTCTCGTCAGTAGATTTGGAGCCTCAATTAAGAAAATAATTTTGCCCATTCCTGTTAAAACTGTGATAGTTTAGGACATCAAAGACTGAGAAGGACGCTATCAATAATGTTGCATGCACACTAATAATCAGTTCATTATAGTATTTATGGATTATGCTGCTGTCGGGTTGTGTCCTATACTGTTATTTTTCAGGAACTGACCAAAAAAACATGGATTTTCAAAAACTTCAGACATCACACTTCATATATTTTAGTTATTCATCACATAGATAGGCATTCCTCGGTTTTCAATATTTTGACTAAATCATGCTCGCATGAATTGGTGTTCTTGACTAAAGTCAAATGGAGGATTGAGCCTGAGAATGCCATAAAAACAACAAGACCTGGTGTCTTGTCAGATTTTTATAGCTTTCAGTCCAAATAACGGTGTCTCATAGGGGTAATTTGATTCTGATAACACTGATTATTATTATTCACATATAAATGTAGTCAGTGAGTGAAAAATAAACTTCTTTGCATCTGCTGTTTCCAACAGTCATAATTTTCATGTTGCTGCTTTGATAAATTAAACATTAGCTAAATCCATCTAAAACAGCATGTCTCTATTTCTAGTTTCCACTGGATAACAAAGAGGACCCCGTGGCTCTGGAGTGCCTGTCGTGTTCTTGTGCTGCAGGTAAAGCTCTATGTAATCACATAGTAGCCCTGCTACTTCATAGCAGCTCTGTCCATTTTACCTTTTACCTGTCCTGTTTATCCTGCTGCCTTGCTCCGGTTCCCCTCTGCCTTACAGAAGAGCCTGCTGCCGATCTCTGGTGGGTTCTCCCCAGAACTGTCAATTCTCTGCCGAGCTGTGGACCCTGCTGCCTCTTCCTGGTTCCAAGAAGTCTCTCTCCGGGCCGTCAGCTCCTGCCAACACCATCACCCTGTTCCCGTGCAGTTCTACCTCGCTGGTTACATCACCCTCCATCCCATCAAACCTTCAATAAAGACTTTCATTTTAAGTCCTGTGTGTGTGGTTCTGGGTTCATCCATAGACAAATCGTGACAATTAGACTTAGACAACTTTATTTGTCATTTTGTATGCACAGAGTGCGTACTGAACGAAATTTCGTTTGCATACAGTTTGAGAATTACAGTAAATTACAGGATAAAGTGCAGCAGTGATTTAACAGTAAACAATTGAAATGTAAACAATGCAGGAGAAAGAGACAGTGTGCGATCACACTGTACAGGTGAGTATTTTTAAAAACCATTTGTATGTGCAGAAATTAATTTCTCAGATTAATTTCCTTTCATTAACAAATTGATTTTGACAGCTCTAATACAAATTTATGTGGTGACTCACTGAAATTATCTTGGGAAAAGCTAAATAAACTTATTATAACTCAATTATCTTTAAGAAAGAAAGATGGAATTTAATTTGTTATAAAAAAAAAAATCACCGGGAGAGGGATGGCAGCTGTAGTCATGATAATTTTGCTCTGCCTCCAGGTGGCACCAATCCTCTGTGCTGCTCCCTGGAACAGGCATCTCATTGTCAGCTGCAAGGCGTTTTCTTTCTCGCCTTTCATATTGCTCACCTGTTCCTACAATAAAAAATGTTATTGTTTTGATGTCATTTCAAACAAGCAATGTGGTTGTCATACTTAAAACAGCAACCACTATTTTAAAAGAAAGAGTTAGCATGAACCCCTTAAGGTAAGTTCTTGAGTTCTGAGTAAAAGTTATCTAGTAATTTATTACCAATTTAAATACTGTACTCTTACCTTTGCCCCAATCATTCCACGGGAATTTAGATGGTACTGCTCCCTTCTTTGACTTCTTTCGACCACTTGCAGAAACGTAAGTCTCCTCTGAAGAGAAGTGCTGACTGTAGACGTAAGTGCTGCCGCGAAGGATTTTAATATTTGGCCCCTCGTCTCTTATTGCCGTCACCCAACGGGCTCAAATCTCAGCATCAGCCGGGAAGTCGTGAAAACTGAGATATGGAAAGTTTTTTTTGTTGTTCGAGCACTGTGGGACACTGCAGTAACAGTTTCTCTGTGATTGTGCCATGCTAGGTGGATATGATGCGGCTGAGAGATGGACACAAGGAGGACAAGGGGAGAAAAAATAGATAAATGATAATACTTTTTAAAACCTTTTATTTAACCAGATAAACTCCCATTGAGATTAAGATCACTTTTTCAAAGGTTGATCTGACTAAGAGGTCTGCAGCACATGTCATTACTAATACAGTATAATAAACAAAACAATTTCAGGCCTCTACTTAAAATACACAGTATTTTGCACAAAAACTAAGAAAAATGTGCATTAATATAAAGTGCAAATAATATGAGAAATGCAACACAACGGACTGGGAGTGACTGGCTTGATCTGACTGACGTGAAAGGTGGGGTGAACGCGTAGGTGAGCCGGGAGTTTAAGACGAACCGCCGTAGGACTGATTATACGGTCGATCTTAAACGGACCTAGGAACCTGGGAGAAAGTTTTCTCGAGGTAGCTTTCAAAGGGAAATCTCTGGAAGAAAGCCATACCTCTTGCCCGGGAGAATATACAGGTGCGGGGAGACGTTTGCGATCAGCAATACATTTATTGCGATCGGTGGTGCGTTCAAGGGCGGCTCGGGTTTGGTCCCAGGCCTTGCGGCACCGGGAGAGATGTGTCTTAACGGAGGGAAGGACGGGATCTGAGAACGATGATGGCAGGAGAGATGGCTGATAACCGAGAGAAGCCTCAAAGGGAGACAAACTGGTAGCTGCAGAAATGTGAGTTATGAGAATATTCGACCCAGGCCAAGTGTTGGCTCCAAGACGAGGGATTCTGTGAACAGACACAACGGAGGATGTTTTCTGTTTCTTGGTTCAGGCGCTCACACTGACCGTTAGACTGAGGGTGAAAACCAGAGGACAGGGAAACCTTAGCACCCAGTGTCTGGCATAGCTCTCGCCAAACTCGGGAGGTAAACCGGGGACCGTGGTCCGAAACGATCTCCTCGGGTAGGCCGTGGAGCTTAAAGACATGGTTAAAGAGGAGTCTAGCAGTCTGAAGTGCAGAGGGAAGTTTGGACAGGGCGACTAGATGACATGCCTTAGAGAATCTGTCAATAACGGAGAGAATAACGGTCTTGTGATTAGACGGGGTAATCCGGTGATGAAGTCTAAAGCGATGTGTGACCAAGGACGGCTGGGTCTGGGCAAGGGCTGGAGGAGACCAGAAGGAGGTCTGCAGGAGTTCTTATTTTTCGCGGGTGGCTAATTCGTCCTTTAATATTTCCGTGAGGGCATTAAGAAATGCAGCCCTTTGGGCTAACGCGTTCCACCCAGTCTGAGCCGCTAGGGTGTGAAACTCGACCGCAAAGTCGGCCACGGACCGACTTCCTTGTTTTAAAGCCCATATGCGTTTAGCCGCTTCTTCCTCACTCAGGGAGGAGGAGAACGTTCTTTTGAACTGGGTTAAAAACTCAGAATACTGGTCTCATCAATAAATGATTCGGCCCAACTCAGGGCTCTATCTCTGAGAAGCCCGACAATGTGTGAGACCTTCGAGGCGTCGTCAGGAAAGGATTGAGGGGAACGGTTAAATAATAAGGAGCACTGTAATAGAAACCCCCTGGACTTACTCAGATCACCGGAGAATGGTTCGGGGACGTGCGTGGACACCCTGATGTTATGAGAGGACGACGGCGTGGGAGCGGCAAATGATCGGGCTGCTGGAGGGGAAACAGAGATAGGAGGTGTTATATTTAACAAAGACTTGACATCGAGGAGATCCTGGTTCAATGAATTCAGGGTTTGCAACACTTGTGACTGCTGCTGGGTTATGGTCTGGATGAGGCTCTCAGGCTGTCCAAGCAACAAGCCCTGGTGGGAGACTGCGCTCTGTAGTTGCTCTCCTGAGTCAGTATGGTCAGTTCTTTCTGTCAAAGTTATGTAATGAGACTCAGAAGGAGGGCAATCACGGAGAAGGGTATACGGTTTAGAAAGTTTATTGTAAAGACAGGGTGTTGGCTCGGGAATGGTTCTGACTGGTCTGTCCATCGGGGTTCCACTGGAGAGAGAGTGAGAAGACTGGTGAACAGAGGCAGGAGCAGATGTGTCCGATAGTCAGAGGAGAACTCACTGGGGTCCAGGCTGAGTTCCAGTCCGGGGAGGGTGATGTCCTGGATCCGGGAGGAGGTGCGGTTCTGGTGAACTCTCTCAGGGTTCACAGAGAGCTGACTCGGAAGTGCAGCGGCTCTGAAGTCCTGGGTTCTGGATAGATGCAAGGGGGTAAAACAGGGTTAGACTTGACTTGGAAGAAACACTCGGAAAAGGTTCTAGGTTGGTCATGTACTACGCTGGAAGCGAGTAAGAACTGACGCTCTCCTGCTGAAACGCTGCTCCTTATGAAGAGCAGCAATCAGTGGTGGATGGGAAACACCTGCCCGTCACGCCCTGCAGAGGAAGAGAGAGAGAGCCCAGCCCGCAGACTTAAATCATTCTTGATTCTACAGACATGGAGATCCCGTTCAGAGGTTTTTAAGTATTTGTTTGTTTGTGTGTGTGTGTGGATGCTTTTACAGGACGACCAGAAGCCTGAGGAAAGAGAGGACAGTATAACTGTGATAAAATGTCTCACTATTACATTTTTAGGCATAGGTTCCCTGAAAAGATGAGGACAAACAATGGAACCTACTTTAGGAAATCAGGACCTGCATTGTAATGTTAGTCGGAGTTTTCAGTTAATTCCACTGTAGGTTGGAGACTGGAAGGAGTTTTTCGGGGACTCCAACCCCAACCACCGGGATCCACGCCACACAGTGCAAAGTGTTCAACGGAACACCACCTAAGCAGCATCCGGGTCAGAACCCCTTGCCTAGAGGGGTTTCCAACGACCGCCCACCTGTACCAAGCCCGTAACAGAGGCAGCGTGACGCGCAGAGCCACTCTGGAGAGGCAGCAGGATTTTCTATTTAGTTATTTATTTTTATTTTTTTAAATAAATGAATAAATATTATTTTTAAAAAAAGGTACTGAGTACCAGAAGAAAGGAAAATCCACTTCGCAGCCAAAATCAACATGCAGCTGTACGGAAGATCGCAGTTGCACCAAGTGACTCTATTAATAAGCTGCTACATTTTAAGAGAAAGAAGACATCATGAACGATTGAAGTGATATGAGAAAAAGAGTATATTAAACCGGTTATGAAGCATTAATCGTTGAAGTGGCAGATCAGAGAGATTTTTCTCACAGATGATGTCCACATAGCTATTTATTAATTCTGATAATTTTTTTCCGGTCTCCTACCTGCATCTGTCGTTTTTTGCGTTCGCAAAATCCATGGAATCAAAACGATCTCGCTAGGCGGACTTTCCCACTGACGTCATAGCGGGAGTCACAAACCTGGAAGCCGGCACCCGCTGTACTGTCTGAGTACTAAATGGACAGGGGCGTGCATACATAGACACTAGGTGGTGCTAAAGCACTAGGAAGTTTGCCCTTTATCAACGAAAATGCCCTTTTGAAACTCGTTTTTTTTTTTTTTATTAATATTATTAATATCTTACTGAGTTCGGTTTTGAAATGATCTTTTGAAAACCTGAGCCATTAAAAACGACTGAAACAATGCCCCGAAATGAGACACCTCCTTGCGCACACCCGACCAGCCTATTTCTCTTCCTTTGTCACGTGAACTCGCGCGGTCGCCCGCAGGGCATGCCAGATGCGCAGCATCATAACAGTTCAGTAAGCGTCTTCAGATAGCAGGAACGGTCGCTGACAGGCTGCTTCTCCCGTGCCCCATTAGCCAGGTAATATACAGATCAAGCAAAATCATTTTGTTGTGCATTAAAATGTCTCATTCAGCAGCACCAAACAAGCATTTTTGCCGACTGGTTAGGGTTAGTAACCCTGTGGTGCCTGGTCAAAAGAGAAAACGGAAAGTGCCAGTGCGTTTCCAACACAACCCAACAGTGTCTCAAGTAGGAGCTCAGTTTGAGTCAGGAGTAGCGTGTACTTCACCTTCCTGGATATTATGACTGAGGAGATGAACAGGAGATTCAAAGGGGAGAACACTGGAAGCCCTACATCAAGAATCATTGAGTCATTCCAGCCCTTAACTGTACATGCTAACTGGGTAGGCACACCAAACACAGAAGCCATGGAAGCTGTGCACATTCTCTGTGAGTTCTATGGAGAAGATGAGGAGCAGCTTAAGACAGAACAAAAGGTCTTCCACTCCAGCTTTACTTCAAAGAACTTACAAGAAATATTGTCAATACTGAGGGAAAACAATGGCCAGCTGATCTTTCCTGCCTTTGTCAAAATGATCCAAATATATGCAACATTACCAGTGACGACAGCTTCAGTTGAAAGATCATTTTCCAAGCTGAAAATCATCAAAACTAAACTAAGAAGCCTGTGTGGAGAAGAAAGGCTCTCTGACCTTCTTCTGCTTGCCATTGAAAAAGACATTGAGGTAAACCACAACGAGGTCATCAACATCTTTAAAGACATGGCACCAAGGAGGATGCCGCTTTAAAGTAGTACGCTTTAGTCTGTTCTGTTGGTGGTGTGACTTTTTTCCATTGAAAACTCACGTTTAGAGAATGTTACAAATAAAAGTCAAATTTCATTCAACATGCGTGTGTATTTTTTTTTTTTTTATAATTAAGTGTTCCACGTGCGCTAAAAAGTGCCCTCCCCCCTCCTGAGCACCTGCCCCCAAAAATGTCTGTGCACGCCACAGTAAATGGATAACGTTGTTTTGCTTTCACGGCTTTTTTTACAAGATGCCTCGTCATTGTGTCGCTATGCACTGTTAAAATGAAGATTGAAGATTGCATGAGTGGCCAAAAGACACACTTAGAGCCCGTTTGTGGCTCGTCATTTTAAAGACGACTGCCTCGGTGCTCCGGGGGAGGGGGACTTTGGCTCTTCACAACCGCTGCTCTTCCTCTTTAGATTTTAATGGTAGCTTGCATCCATTATTGTTGCACTACTGCTATCTATTGGATCCTAATATCTATTTCTCAAATTCTCTGATCCCAGTATTTTTTTTTAAACCTAAAAATCTTCTTTTTCCCCTAAATACTATTTAGCTTATAAACCACATTCTCAAATTTAAATTCCTATTAAAACCTAATTCCGTTTTTAATAATCTTTGATTTACATATCTTCTACAATTAATAAAAACATGTTCTATTGTGTCCACATCATGACACCAACTACAAAAACCAGTAAGATGTTTCCTGTGACCGTTCTTATTCTATTTATAATTATTTCCTCCCTCCTGTTTATTCCTCTAATCCTTACTACATCAACTGTATTTTGTATCCTATATAAGTGCCTTCCATTTATTTAATTATCCCACCTACCTTTCCATATCTTCTTGCTTTCTCTCCAAACTATACTTTTGCCTTCAGATTTGGATAACTTTACTGGCAAATCAATACATTCTTTTTTAATAGCCTCCTTAGCCAACCTATCTGCTCTTTCATTACCCAAAATACCTACATGAGCAGGAGTCCAAAATAAAATAAAATTTTTATTTTGTTCACATATTCTATGATGAACAGCCATAACCTCATATAATATATTTTGATGATTATTTGTACATCCATTTTGAATACTCAATGCAGATAATCACTACAAATTATTTTATTTATATTAGTATCCTCCACCCATTCTCAAGCTAATAATATAGCACATAATTGTACTGCATATATACTGAGATAATTAGATGTTCTTTTTTAAATAATCTTTGTCAGGAATCACCACTGCTATACTAGTTGCTTCACTCTTTGTCTTTTTATTTTCATGTATGTATATCTACATGTGTGTTGTCTCTTACTTTCCTGTATCTGTTTATTTGTGTGTAAATGCACCCCAGCAATCAAAAAAAATGTTATGAGAAATTTTACTCACTGCTGCTTTTTGTTTCAGACTATGTAGACGACTGTTTCGAGTCGCTGCTAGCAGAGCTGGAGAAAATAAAAAACTAAGCAGGTTGATGCAGCATAAGAGCCCCCATCACTGACAAGTTCATTTGTGAAACCAACAAAAGATGATGCCATCAATCTCTCATTCAGTCGATTTTCAAAAAGACCATGAAATCATTTTATTAGTAATTGCTTATATTACATAATAACCACAACAATTTTGTTTACATGCATGTTTTAGATTTTATTCTTTCAGCTTGGGTATTTTTTTTAACTGCCAACAGGTGACCTCTAAAGGTAAAATCATCTTCATGTCCTGGGGTTGGGAAGTGGGCCCTTATACAGCTGACTGCACACGAGGGGATCACAGCCCTGGTATCTTTGCCTAAATAGTCCCAACACCATCTCACAAATTGTCTATAGGCTATATGCCTATGCTGTTTCTTGTATTGGGACCAAGCAACCTGCAATGCCCAAGCATTTAGACACCGCTTCCATGTCAGGATGCTCTGTGATACAGCCAGGGATTCTCCATCCATCTCCTCTCTGGCTTCTTCCATCTTAGCAACAACCAAGCCGATTTCCTGGCAACAGATGCACTCTCTCACAGAATCCATATTTGGCAGTGAGAACAGGAACACCTAAAAAATAAGATTGATTAATTGTATATTTGTATATGAATTACACACCATAACTGATTTGCTAAATTCACTATTAATGCATTTATGGTAAGTTGGAAATGGATTTACAATAAGGAAATCTTTAGGCCTCAATATTACTCAGTGTATATTTTTGATATATTATTATTTTTGACTTTTGTTATGCTAGTATGTAGGTAGGCTAAATATTATTATATGTACCGATACTGTTTATAAATTGTTGTCAAGTGATTCTTTATCATAAGTAGCACGTCATCATTGAGCCTAACTAGGCCATGGCATAAATTCATTTTTGACTGTGAATACATGCTCATTCATTGTAGAGATACATTTTTTCCTCATCTCTTCATTTAAGATAAGATAAGATAGACGTTATTGATTTCACAGTGGAGAAATTCGCTTGTCACGTCGGCTCAGTAAAAGTGACAAAAGTTGGAAAAAGACAGATTATCTTGGCGTTTAAAATAACACAAAACAGCGCAAGAAGACCTCGTTTATTTATTTTTATTTTATAATTTTGTAAACAGCTGCCGATTAAACTGAAGGTTACAACCTTGACACGATTATATGCGTTGTTTTACCGAAAAATAAATTATACGAGCCGTGAAAACGGCAGCAATGCGCGCTCCCGACAAAGGGAGGGGGAAAACAGATTTTCACAGGGGAACTGAATTTCGCACAACACCGGCATTTTATCCATTAAATATCTATGGTGCCTAAAATAAAATGATGTCAACATACGAATAAATATTTGAACTGCGTAGTTAAAAGAAAAAACGTGTCCTACCATTCATCTAATCTCCCGACGTCCAATCTCCACTCCTTGTCCGACTCGGAAGGCTGTAGTTCGTCCGCTGCCTTCTCTTCATCTGAAACGTCTGGGTCAAACATGTGAGGCTCGAGAAACAAACATTCTTCCTCCGACACATCAGAATCGTCACCTGGTAGGAATCGCTCGGTTGAAAACGAAATTTCACTTTCAGACTTCTTGTCGTCAAAGTGCAGTAATCCGCCATGTTGAGATGAACGCTCACGACATGACGTCACCACTTCCGGGTTGGAGGGCGCATGAAAAGTTATCAGAATCTTTAACGATTTTCTCTTAAATGTGAATTTTTTTTAAAAAAAATTCGGAGGTATATTTATTTTTTCATATTTTGCTATATATATACGGAAGGTTAAATCAAACTGACGGACGCTTCATAACCGGTTTAAATGATAACAGGGGGGAATGATAGAATAATTTTTACTATTTTCTACATATATGTTATTTACTATGTTCATTGCATTTATCATATATATTTACTCTTTACTACTAAGAAGTTTTAAGGTTTTGGATATTAAAGTGTATTTCATGCGGCTGATCTCTCTCTTATCGTTGCAGAAGGCCTGCAGAAAGCAGAGAAATACGTTGTGGATCAAGCTCCTGTTTAAAATTAAAATATTAGAATAGTGAACATAAGGACCCAGGCTGATAGTGGTAAAAATATTTTTTCTTTCACGCCACATACCTGTAGACAATGTCTGACACGCCAACGCTGAACACGTATTTGTCTGGATGCAAGGCTCCCAAGCACATAAGTTTCACCAGCATTTGGTGTCCTTTGCAGAATGTCAGCCACAATTCTATATAATTCTTGGTCTGTCGGCGCAGTGTATTGTAAGGGTGGGATTCCCAAATGTTGTCTATGTTTGTACAGATGCAATCTTCTGCCAGTTCATTCCAATTGAAATGCAGTGAGAAATTTGCAATGATGTGATGTCATATCGGGGACGGCCTGGAAAACCTGTCCATGTTGTTGGTGGAAGCAGACATCTAGCGGTCAATTCATGAGATCTTGGAATAGCATCATATTCTTCTAAAATTGATTGAAAACAACTATACAAGTCTTCAATCATTGTTCTATATGCATGGTATCTTGGTTCATTAAACAGTGACACTGGCAGGATAGAAGATAAAGTCTGAGTATGATCAGCAAGTTCTCTGTACAGTCTATCCTGGCTATTTATGTCAGCTGTTCTTTCCCTTTGTATTAGTTCGATACAACGTAGCATGTCCCTAATAAAACGTTGAACATCAGCTTCATAGACTCCCAATGTAAATGAAGGAAGAAAACACAGCTGCAGCAGCAGAACAAGAATAATAGGAAATGTCATTGGGATTTGTGGGTTTGCTGGTTCCGATGTGTTAAGCAGAGATGTTCTGTTTTCAGCCATCAGTCCACTTCTGCGTAGGAAGAATTCTCAAGGCAGGAGAAAAAACCCTGTGGTACAGAAGGGAATTGCATTAGACAGGTTTAAAGAATACATATTTAACTGACAATGAAATCCAAGGATCTAGAAAAGAAACTGAGCATCTAAAGCAGGCCAGAAGAATTTAAATCTGAATGAATCCTGCACTGTAATAAAGACCCCATTCCACCTACAGACTTTATGTGTAATATGATGCCAACTCCACCGGCCAGTTTTATCATCGGAAACATCTAATATTATGCATAATCTGTGCTGGTATCTTAAACGAAGACCAACAAACATATTACCTTCTTCTCCTGTTAGTAGACCAAAGTCCAAAAGTCTGCTGGGCCTGGAAACGTGGAGCTGCAGCAGGCACCAAACTTGGTCCTGTCAAAGAGCAAGAGCTTCAGCATGCAGAACATCAGAGTGATACTTTTACTGTCTGTATTTACACAGATGTTAAACCAGGTCAGGACATGGGGACGGATTAATAAAAAGTCAAAATTCTGTTTAGTAAAAAAACAAAAAGAACAAACATTTACTGAGATAGATGGTGCCAAAGTAGCAGGCGGAGGAATACGGTGTTGTGATGTGACCCGGGAGCGTTGTGATGGAGCTAATGGGTTCAGATTTTACTTATCTTACCTAAAAGCAAGTTTCCGATGGATTAAGCTAGTATCCGTCTACATGTACTATTAAGAATTAGTAGGCATCTACTACATTTACTATATTAGAAAAGGAAGAAGCACAATATTACTTTACCTTGATTTCCTGTTGACACCGCCGAACTTCGGCCAGCTGCTCCAGTACGAAACAAAGATGCTAATTCTGTCTCAGCAGAATCCGGATGGGCCACCTGAGGAGCTCTTTCATTTAAGGCGCTGGCCACACTGTTTGCTGCATTCGGTGATGATAAAATGCTGTTTAAAATTGCGGCTGCTTGACCTATTCTTTCCTTACTTACACTGCCGTTAGCCATGCTCCTTCCGGCTTCTTCTTGGAAGCTCATTGTTGTTGTCTCAGCAGGCAATTGGCGGGTTTGCTGCGCCCTATAGACCAGTTCACGCGTGACGTCACGTGTGACGTCAGCGCTACGTCCGGGTCACGGTGGTTGGCAAAAACAGCACTGTTCTCGTCTACTACATGACAAAACGGGTGATTTAGAGCGTATTTTTAGTTAGTTTACTTTTGGAATCTAAACAATGTCTACCACTTGTTGTGCTCCCGGTTGCACACAGAGGCATTCCAAATCGTTGGATGTAAGTTTCTGTCGTTTCCCGAAGGACAAAGAAAGAAGAAAGAAATGGATAATTTCAATGAAAAGAGTGCAGGCAGACACTCACAATGGACTGGGGGATCCATCATACTACGACAGAATATGCTGTCTACACTTCATCTCCGGTAAATACAACTTAATTCTGCTCTAGTCTTGAATAGCGGCGGAGGGGAGGTGGCGATCGCTAGACGGAGCCAGGAGAAGCGGAGTTAATGCGCTGCAGCAGCAGCAGCAGCTACATTACGCCCCCGTTCACGGGCGCTAGTACTTCTGTGTTTACGCTGCAATGTCGCCGACACCCCCACCCATTTTAACAAGACAAAAACACCAAAATAATCCGTAGTGAACTATGTTTTTTTTTAACCTACCGGGCGGGTCTTCCTGTCCGACTCCGCGTTCGTATGTTACACATGTCTGAACATCCATCCATCCATGTTCTGACCCGCTTAATCCCTCATGGCGTCGCGGGCGTTGCTGGAGCCTATGTCCAGATATAATATAATTGTAGCCGTCCAGTGGTTTCATGCTTCCATGCTCTCTCGTGTGTACTGGCCTGCGTGTTTATAAGGTAGCTGTATATGTCGCGGTACTGAATGCTTGGCAGCATTTCACAGACTCGCTCCGTCCCTTCAGGCTTTTGCTGTGTGGATCTGGCAATCTGATACCATCAACCATCAACTTAGTCTTAAAACGATCTTGTGATACGTTATCTAAAGAAGAAAAATACGTGGAGAACTCGTCAGTTTCTCTGTTTGCGTCCGCCATTGTGTTCGTCTTTTGCCAACCAGTCCGGCGCGCATGCGCGAAAAACCCGAATCAAAACAATAACAATGAACTGGTCTATTGGCCACTTCATATATACCTAATATTGCTCAGTTTGGATTCCACGCATGCACTAGCCGATCTTTAATTTATGCCCCGCCTCTTCTGTGACAGGTTTAACTCTCTCACACACAACTACAAGCCTCTCATTCAGTCTACTACTATATCAGTCACACACACAAACATATGTATAGCCTATGTATGCGTGTGAACCTCTTGGTTCACACGCATGCACACACACATATACATATATACACATATATACATATATATATATATATATATATATATATATATATATATATATACATATATATATATATATATATATATATATACATATATATATATATATATATATATATAAATATATATATATATATATATATATATATATATAAATATATATATATATATATATATATATATATATATAAATATATATATATATATATATAAATATATAATCTCCTCTCACAAAGTATAATATCAGTTAAACACACACACACAAACATGTATAGCCTCTTATTCAGTCCAGTATTAATTCACACACACACATACACACACACACACGCACACACACACACACACACACATACATATATATATATCCTCTCAAACAGTATAATATCAGTTAAACACGCACACACAAACATGTATAGCCTCTTATTCAGTCTAGTATTAGTTCACACACATACACACACATATACCCTCTCACACAGTCTACTATTTGTTAAACACACACACACGTATAGGGTTATTCGCCCTGACGTCACACATTTGTCACGTGACTAACTGGTTGGCAGAAAAGTTAAAAATGGCCGCCTACGGCGATAACAACTAAGGTTATTAACCAGGGTCGTTTCGTGCTGCGTGATCGGCTGTACTAATAGATTCAACAGATATAATCATAAAGGTTTTTTCCGGTTTCCCAAGAAACCAGATCAAAGAAGAAAGTTCTGGATCGCGGCGATAAAGCGGAGAACATTGAATGGCCAACCGTGGGAGCCGGTAGATCATGACCGAGTTTGTCATCTGCATTTTGTGACTGGTAAGGTTTTTTTCTTTAAGATGTGTCTTAAAAATATCTGTAATGTATCATTGCTGAAAAAATAACTTTAAAGAGCACACTGAATGTGAGTACATGAGACGCTACTGCGAAGGCTGCGGCTTGGCGAGGCGGCGGCTTGGCGAGGCAGTGGCGGTAGCGTCTCGCCAACTTAAAAAAAAATTAATAATAATAATAATAATAATAAAACTGGCGAGGCGGCGGCTTGGCGAGGCGGCGGCTTGGCGAGGCGATAAAATCAACCCCGGTTGCATAGTATACCTTTAAATCTTTAAGTTGGAGTTCAATACAAGGGACAGTAGTTCTGCAAACTCTTATTTCTTTGTTGCGAAAGGCGGGAAAGCCAACTTTCCGAGTTGGCACTTGAAGTCTCATTGTTGGTGTGCTGCCTCGAGCTGGAGTCCATACATGTAAGTAACCTTTAATAAAATTAAATTAAAATTATACGAGACTGTTATTCTAAGTTGTGTTGTGCAGTATTGCAAGTCGTTTAATGAAGAAGGCGACATACACATTTTTAACATTTAAACACCAACAGCTTTACAGTCAGTAGCTAAAGCTAGAGGCTAACTGATGCTAGTAGCGCTGCATCAGTTAGCCGCTAGCTTGTCTGGGCAAGTCCCATAAAACAGAATAGGCATGTTATCGTCCCACTGGTTGGTACTCTGTTAATTCATGTTCATTACCAATTCTAACTCCAAATTGTGGTCTCAAAATTAACCTACATTTCATGTAATCTTTCACTGTTAGAAGAATTGGCAGTGTTATTACACTGTGGTAATAACACTGTACCTGCATTGCTCCCTTCATGCAGCAGGAGAGCAGGTTAGTTTGACAGTAGGGACAGTTAGAGAGTGGAGCCTGAGCCGAAGCCGCACACAAGCTGCGGCTCGGTCCGCTGGGCCTATTTTGCTGTCTGTCTTCACAGTATATGCAGTGCTACGGAAGCGTATTGCTACGGAAGCGTATTGCTGCCACTGGACAAAATATTTTTTTGTTGCTTATCTTGTATAAACATGATAATTATCTTGTATAAACGTGATCTTATCTTGTATAAACATGATAATTATCTTGTAAAAACGTGATAATTATCTTGTATAAACATGATAATTATCTTGTATAAACATGATAATTATCTTGTAAAAACGTGATAATTATCTTGTATAAACCTGATAAATATCTTGTATAAACGTGATAAATATCTTGTATAAACATGATAATTATCTTGTATAAACGTGAAAATTATCTTGTATAAAAGTGATAATTATCTTGTATAAACGTGATAAATATCTTGTATAAACATGATAATTATCTTGTAAAAACGTGATAACTTATCCAGATGGTGGCGCTAGTATGCTTTTAGTCTGACTCATTTAAGACGAAGAAGAAGCATGTGCGTCATCTACTCGAGAACTAAAATGGCAAATTTATGGGAATGGATAGAGTTTTACTTTATGCTCGCTAGTATCACCTTATTTTCAACGGAAATACGGAGACAGTGAGTGGCGGTTTTCCGTGCGAGACGTCCGATACGTCACTTCCTGTTACTGGCGAGTCAGCTGGACAGCGACTAATTACTCTTGGGATTTCATAAAGACGAGTAATTCGTACCAAATTACTCGTCTTTATGATTTCATGGAAGGCCGGGATCGTTTGTCCGGTTAGAGGCTGTCATGATAACGGGTGTAAACGAAAGGTTTATGTGGAGCAGGAGTGTTTTAATCATTGACCGCGTACAAGAGCTGTAGATACCAGGCGCCCTACTTCCTTCACCCCCAGCCGAAGAATGAGATATCCCTCCGCCTGTGGCTAAAAGTTGTAAATTTGAAGAAACCACCGAAACAAAGGTATGTTTGTTCTTTTAATTTTGTGGGGAAAAAAAGCCCGATAGAAGACAACACGATGCCAGAAAAGTGGCCGGGCTACGAAGTTCCATTAAAATCTCCGTGGAGACGCCAAGAGGGCAGCAGACAGGTAAGCTTGGGAAGTGTACAGTGTTTACGTTTGTGTCACTCTTGATAAAACATATGCTTTCACATTAAGACAGCCATCTTTTAGCTTTGTTCTGTCTGTCAATTATTATCTGAATATTTTTCATCTCTGCTGGTAGGTTTTTGGGGTTCCGTTTGTAAAGTTATACAATAAGAGATTTACAGCAAAATATTTAGCCTGTCATATGACATTAAAGGCAGGGTTCATTATTCATATTTTTGTTATTCATAAATCTATAAATAAGTCACAGTTCCCAGTTTAATATTTAAATAACAAGCTTAATATTTAGCTCCAAAATAAACGTCTAGTTTGTAAGCTAAACATTTAATTTGGAGTTCAATATTTCATTTGAAAACTAAATGCTTGGTTTGCATCTTAATATATAGTTTACAATCTAAACATTTAGCTGTGTAATTAAATATTTAGTTTGGAACGGTGACATTTATAAAATGTATAAAACCCATTTTTTCCTCTTATAGAACCCAAACTATTGCTGTTATATCTTGACTGTGTAACCTTACCAATGGTATCCCAGGTACTAGCATAGGCTGTTTGTAAAAACTAGAAGGAATGTGTGATATGAATATTTGAATGAGTATGAGTAATGATGCAGGTGCTGCTCTATTAGCTTGGTGTTAACATAGTTTTAAGTAGTCTTGATATGTTTTATGCTGTTTGCTAAACTGATTGTGGTCTTGTTTTTGACAGATGACTGTTTTTGACTGCAGCTGTCGGTGTTACCTGCTACGCTATAGTGGCCCGGTATATTATACTTCTAAATGTAATATACAGTGGGGCTGTCAGTATTAACGCGTTAACTTTTTTAGACCATAACGGACACATTTTTTTAAGTGTTTTTTTTTTTTAAGCGTTGGTGTTTTTTTCCTCGCCGCGCTCTTCGGACTGTGTTTTTTTTTTTTCTCCCTCGGCACTTTCCGTAGTTCCATGAATGCTAGACACTTTAGCACAACAGACACGCGCTCAATGTTGCCAAGCCCGCTTATTTCATGCGACTTTGGGCTTCTTTTTTCTAAAGTCGATTGTAAATTTCATGAGTCGCGGGTTGCAGTTTTTCGGGCTTGTTTCTGAAAGTGAAGTCGCTTATATCGGCTCTAAAATAACAGACGCAAAAACAGTGAGTATATCCACCTGAAATATCCATCCGCTTCATAACGTGCTGCAGCTCATCCTAACATCGGAACCGAGGGACTAAAGGCAGGAGTATGAAGGTAGTTTTGTGTCTTTATTATTCAATCAAAAAAAAGGTTGCTTCAACCAAAAAATATATTTTCAATTAAAAAAAACTTCACTTCAATTAAAAAAAAACTTTTCAATCAAAGAAAAAAAGTATTTGAATCCAAAAATATATTTGAGACTCAAAAAAATACATTTGAACACTGATTTTCTTTGATTGAAAATGTTTTCTTTGATAGTCCGTTTTGTTTTGTTTGAAGCAACGTTTTTAGTTGAAGTAGCACTGTTTTTTGATTGGACCATATAATGGGTAGGACATTTGTGTCTTTATCATTCAATCAAAAAATAAGTTGCTTCAAACAAACAAACAAGAGAATCAATAAAAAATAGTCACTTCAATCAAAAGATAAACGTTTTCAATCATAGAAAATAGTTTTGAATGCAAATAAAATATTTGAGACTCCAAAAGTTGCATTTGAACACCTTTTTTTTTAATTGAAAATGTTTTCTTTGATTGAAGTAATCTTTTTTGCGTTTGGGGTATACATGGGTAGGACGTTTGTGTCTTAATCATTCAATTCCAAAAAAGTTGTTTCAATCAAAAAAATATTTTCAAAAAAAAAAAAATGTTTAAATGCAAAAAAAAAATGTACCTGTCAAAAAAAAGTATTGAAGAGAATGTGTTTTTTCGTTGTTTTTGTTTTTATTATTTGAAGAGAAAAAAAATTTGAAGTTCAAATTGTTTTGATTAAATAACTTTTTTTTTGAAGAGAAAAACGTTTTAAAGTTCAATTTTTTTTGATTGAATCTTTTTTTTTTTTTGAAGCTCAAAAAGTTTTGAAGTTCAGATTTTTTCGTTTGAATCCCTTTTTTTTTTTGAACCTCAAAAAGTTTTGAAGTTCAAATTTTTTCGATTGAATCATTTTGACACAAACGTACCGCGGTGGGCGGGTGCTTCTCTATTGGTCAGACATGTTTGATTGACAAGTGTCTACACCAACGAAGTCTTTCTGACAAAGAAGTCATGTTCGCCACTCGCCAGAAAGCTTTTTACCAGCAAGAGAAGGAGCAGCGGTGAAGTTGTCGGTAAGTAGATAAAACAGGTTGAAAATAATTGGTGTCATGTTATTAGCCTATTCTGTTGATATTTACAATAAATTGTACGCTTACTAACTTAGTTCACGTTGAGGAATGTTTGTAATGGTGTCAGGTTAGATATCTAAATATTTTCAGACAGGCAAGCAAAGTGGGCGAACCTATGGCCCCCACACAGCAGCTTGCTATGTGCTAGCTAGAGCTACTGTGTTATGTTACACTGAGTAAAGTGGCCACAGCGCTGCCTGTTTAGTAGATTATCTTGAGAGCGGGATATAGGCTGCTTAAGCTGCTGTTAGTTTAGGTGCATGCGTCTCTCCCCCCCATACAGTTATCGCTGGGTCCCGTGTCGGCCAAGTGCCATGTACTGCGCTGGTATGGCAGGCCGTTTTAACATTTATTAGCTTGACTGAATATGTATACCAGACATCTCAAATACATAACCCTAACCCTGTCAGTTTTACTTCTTGTATTTAATTGATTTCCTGATTTGTTTCACCTGTGTCTTGTTTTATTCACCTATGTCCTGTTTGCAGTCACCCCTAATGTTTGTGTATAGGTCTGGTTTTCAGTTCAATTTTTGTTGGATCCTTGTTCATATTATGTACTTTTTGGCTGCTCAAGCTTGCTTTGCCTATGGAGACATCTGCTTTTCTTGTTAATACTTGCAGGTAGAATTAACACATTGTTAGACCTTGTTACATTATTTATGAATTGAACTTTCAAGAAATTTTCTTTAACCTGACCCCTCTGTGTTTTGTCCTTATTTTTTGTGACATAGGCTGGATTAGTACTGCTGGTGAAAATCTCCCCAAGAATGTCCCGTAAAGTGACACTTCCTGAAGTACCTGGTTCAGTTGAGCAGTTGCAAAACATTCTTCAGGAAAATCTTCAACTTCAAGGCAGTTTTACACTACAATATGAGGACCCAGGTTTTAATAATGCTCTCTGTAATTTGATTGACATCCATGAGTTGCCACCTTAGCGTGCTATCTTGCACATTCTTTGGGATGAGTCTGCAGTTGTTCTGCAAGAGTCAGCCTCTCTTGATTCAGGGTCTTCCCTGGATACAGCCAGTTTATCCAGCAGAGAGTCACTCCAGAGTCCCTCAGCTTTTATTAAGAACTATCTGCGAAATGTCTCAGAATGGCCTTCACCTTTTCCGATCCCACCCTTCTCCTATGATGTGGAGCTGAAGCTGCGTAAAGGCAATGAGGCATATAGAGACCAAGAAAGGTATCAGCTTAACAAGAGACATGAAGACAGACATTTTGGACAAGATTGCTCAGGCAATTTTTGAAGTGAAAGCCTATCCTGATCAAGACCAGATTGAGTCAGTTGCTTCTGCTCTCATCAATAGACACCCCTGCCTTCGAGAACCAGGCAGTGAAACGGGGTATGAAGGATGGAAAATTAGCATAAAATACAAACTTGGCAATTACAGGTCCAAGCTGCGTCAGGCAGGCAGTATCGAGGTGAGCATTAACAAGAAAAAGAGGAGCAGTGAAGATGGTGGTGCCAGTTCTTCTCTGAAGAGAGCAAAGCAAGGGGAGATTAACCACATCCCTGACCATCCAGAAAACCATAATGATGATTCACTGGAGGATGAAAGACTGGCTCTGGTTGAAGAGTTTAAGAAGAAGAGCAAGAATGTTGCACTCATCAGGCAAAAGATGGAGTTGACTTTCTCTTTGAGACGCAAGGAGATCGTGGAGCTGCAGCCTATGGTGTCAGAGGTTCTGGTGCGGTGGCCTGCTCTGTTTTGTGAGGCAGAGGTAAGCATGTGAACTAAAAATATATTATGTTGTGTTTATGATTTACTCGTTTTCACAAGGGGAGTAGAAGAGTTATGCATGTTGATTAGAATGCATATTTAACATGACAATGGTGTTGATATTGTATTGACTTTGAATTGAGGATTTCTAATTTATGTTTACATTTTTCAACAGATAAGGGAGGAGTTTTATCGCATCACAAACAATAACCTAATGGACAACTTCAGAGCTGCCCTTCATCAGCACACTTGCAGGCTCCTGAGACTCGATCAGGCGAGGAGGAGGACAGCTTTTTTATCTGAGATGGATCAGCTCCTTAACAGCCTGGATCAAGAGGTGAATTCTAGATGTAGTAATTTAATAACTCTGAACATTATGAATGTAAAAAAGAAATGTTGCCTTTTTATGAAACTGTAGTAATAATTTTGGTAGCAATTGTTACAATGTTAAGTGATTCTTGTCATGACAAACCCTCAAAATAAATGTATGGATATCTAAGGGACTGACACAATAGCACAAGCAATGAACCAGTTCAGGGAGTGGATGAACAAAGGCATGAAATTACTGTGATACAGTTGGTCTTTCTTGTTTAACAAAGGTTAACATAATCTTTACAAATATATCTTGCCCTGTAGGGATCATAATGTTGTCAGACAGTGATAAGCTTAATAATATTAGCCTGTCAGTGACACAAAAAGTACTTTCTGTGGGCATACCTTGACAATGAGCAATAGACCAATTCATTGTTATTGTTTTGATCCGGGGTTTTCGCGCATGCGCGCCGGACTGGTTGGCAAAAGACGAACACAAAGGCGGAAGCAAACAGAGGAAGCGACGCGTTCTCAACGTATTTTTCTTCTTTAGATAATGTATCACAAGATCGTTTTAAGAGTAAGTTGATGGTATCAGGTTGCCAGATCCACACAGCAAAAGCCTGAAGGGACGGAGCGAGTCTGTGAAATGCTGGCCAACTATTCCGTACGGTGACATATACAGCTGCCTTATAAACACGCAGGCAGTACAGACGAGAGAGCATGGAAGCCATGAAACCACTGGACGGCTACAATTATTTTATAATTTTTAAGCGGGTCAGAAAATGGATGGATGGATGTTCAGACATGTTTGTGTAACAGCAGAAAGCGGAGTCTGACACTCAGCGCCTCAGCAGAGAGGAAGAGCCGCCCGTGTTCACTACGGATTATTTTGGTGTTTTTGTCTTGTTAAAATTGGTGGGGGTGTAGGCGACATTGCAGCATAAACAGGGGCGTAATGCAGACGCTGTCGGGTGAACATTATTGCACACTGATTGCAGGAAGAAAACTAAAATGATGCGGCGTGCTGCTGCTGCAGCGCATCGACTCCGCTTCTCCCGGCACCGTCTAGCAATCGCCACCTCCCCTCCGCCGCTATTTAAGTAGAACAATGACTAGTGCAGAATTAAGTTGTATTTACCGGAGATGAAGTGTAGACTGCACATTCTGTCGTAGTATGATGGCTCCCCCAGTCCATTGGGAGTGTCTGCCTGCGCTCTTTTCATTGAAAATATCCATTTCTTTCTTCTTTCCTCGTCTTTCGGTAAACGACGGAAACGTAAATCCGACGATTTGGAATGCCTCTGTGTGCAACCGGGAGCACAACAAGTCGTAGACATTGTTTAGATTCCAAAAATAAACGAACTAAAAGTACGCTCTAAATCACCCGTTTTGTAATGATAGTAGACGGGAACAGTTCTGCTTTTGCCTACCCGCGGGACCCGGATGTAGCGCGGACGTCACGCGTGAACTGGTCTATCGCAGGGTCCAAGCCGAAAAATGTAAAATTACTGAATACAATTTTATAATGTTTCATGCAACTCTTTGTTTCAGACATCTGACATCACTGCACTTCGACAAACTGCAGCATTGAAGGGCCTTCCCTTGTATCTCCGTGACAGTCAGGAGAAGCTCTTCAGGAACTGTTTTGTAAGTAGTTATAAGTAGAAATTATAAAAATGTTATTATACTGTATTTATAGTGCTGAACTTAACGTTGACTTCAACCATTACCTCTCTGTCCTCCTTGTTCCTTTATCTTTCCTTATGGCCAGAGTATCTTCAATAGCTGTACTGTCCTGGCTATGACTTTATGTAGCCTAGGTGATGTCAATTAATATGTGTAAGGGATTAAATCCTTAATTGTGGGGTATGGGATGGAAATAGTTCAGATGTCCAACTCATAATTAATTCAATTTGGAAAAAAATTGTATTCAATAATTTGTGATTCTTTTAGCGTAATACCTTATTCCTATTCACAGTAATTTAATGACTAATGTCGTTTCCTTTCTGTCCACATAAGGACACTGACCCAGAAGAGGAGCAGATGAAGGGCCTCACTGTGGGTGTCCTCACTGTGTTGGAGGATGATGACAGCGCAGCTCCTCAAAGTGTGGTGAATGTTGCTGTTGTTGTGGAAGAAGAGATTGTCCTTCAAGATCTCCCTGACCTGCCAACTGCTTTTGGTTACCTCTTTGGACTGATCTATGCGTTGAACCTTAAGTACCCAAAAGATCTCAGGTACACATTTGAAACTGTTCAGAAGGTCTTCATGGAACTTGGTACAGATCTCTCTGCAAGGGTAAGGTCCCTCAAAAACAAACTCCTTGAGTGAATCTGCACTCTAACTGATAATGTTGGGTCTGGAATTGTTGACCTCTGAAAGGTTCCTTTTGTCCAGCCAACCCATGTTAATTTTTTCTTCCTGTTACTCACACACAACTCTGATGTACCTCAAACTCCCACTGTCTTACATTTATTTTGCACTTTATTGGGTTTTCCTTAAACATCTTAAATGTTGAGGCTCAGTGTTTGTAAAATAGCACATAGTATTGAGCAGTGTTACAAAAGCTTGTGCTACACATTGTAGCACAAGTTGACTGGGACAATTGGGTCTCATTGGTTTGCATTTACTTGGCCCTGTTGGAAGGGCTTTGATCCTGGTACAGTTCAAATAAAACAAAAGTTTTGAATGTATATGTTGCATCTGTAATTATTTATACATTTCTGTAATTATTTATACAAATCATAAGTTAGTACAACTTACAGGAGAGTTAGTAAAATGAAGAAATTAAAGTTATTATAATTTAAAATTAGAGGTTTGCACAACTTACGGGACAGTTTGTAGAATAAAGAATTTAAAGGCATTACAATGTAAATTTAGAAGTTAGTACAAATTACAGGATAGTTTGTAGAATAAAGAATTTAAAGTTTTAACAATATAAAATTAGAAGTTAGTACAACTCATAGGATAGTTGGTAGAATAAAGAATTTAAAGTAATTACAATGTAAAATTAGAAGTTAGTACAACTTACAGGATAGTTGGTAGAATAAAGAATTTAAAGTAATTACAGTGTAAAATTAGAAGTTAATACAACTTACAGTTGAGTTGACAAAAAATAGAATTTAGAGTTGAGCCAACTCAAAAGCAAAACTTAAGATATTTAGTTTGATTGCCCAACTTAAAATTTTATCGAAGTTTGTTGCCTTGAAATTTTGAGTTCATCTAGCTTCTTTTTTTTCAGAGCTGTGACCACCTCCCTACAGACAAAAGCCACAGCACACCTCTGCTCACTCTCTTCTCCTGACTCCAAGCTGCTGAGACACACTTCTCCACATGCTCCTCAAGAGATGACCGGGGGGCTCCTTTCTTCGCAGCCATGTGACGGAAGGCCCTGTAGGAGCCATACACATGCCTGAAAGAAGGCTTGGACCATGAGGCCTGGTCAGGCCTCACCGACACACCAGCCAGCAGCTGAGGGAGATTCCCGGAGCAGCCACGCTTGACCCAGGGTCTGCTAGACCCGACTGCCTGCTTCAGCAGAGGACCTGACTGAATCCGGACGAACATGTCCGGGCAAATACAGAGCTAAGTTGCTGTCTTAACCCACAATCAGATGCAGGAGCAAAGATCCCTGCATGCGAAACAGCTCTGTGTATTTTTCCTCAGCCTGTACAGGGAAGTGAACACCCATGGAGCTGAGGAAAACCCCTACTCATCGGACTGCATCCCGGTCAAAGAACGTGGCCTCCAAGCTATCCAGACCACGCCGTTAGCCACATGCTGCTGCAAGGCTAACGCTAGCCTGCCAAGAGCCAAGCACTAGCCCGCTAGCGCTAGTCAACAACTTCCCTCCTTCAACGCTCCTCCCGTGAATGGACAAAACTGGACAAGACTGTCACGAGACAAAGGACAGAGGTTTGGGCAGCAGTCTGAGGGTGAAGTTAAAAAGGTTTATTGGGAAAGGTCTTGTGAGCCGTGTATACCTGGCGTTTTTGAACAAAGGCTAACAATACAGCATTGTTAGCATTTGGTATCATGTTAGCGCCGAGCGTTCGCTAGCCAACATGCTATTAGCCTTGCTAACATCCGGCTTCGGACATTTGAAAAGGGAGTTCGTTTTAAAGCATAAAGCGTAACTGTTCTGCTCCGCCATCCTTCGATGGTATCTGCCTTATTCCCGCATCAATATGGTATATTAATGCCGTTTTCCAAGGCAATTTTGGCAACTTTATGTTGTAACCTCTTAGCCACCGAATGCCACAGCGACCCCATGTGCCCGGAGGGAGAATCGCATTAACAAACTCGGTCGTAAGGGTTTAAATGATTTTACAGGACAAACAGTCCTCAGAATATTATTTCAACAAATAATATTTTGTTTAACTTGGGCTTTGCATTGTGAATGGATTGAAATACATGGCAGATGTTTTAACTCCACTCCAAGCTTTTGAAATCAGATCTGCAGTGAACCAGGATTCACTGAAGTATTCTGATTATGACCAACCACTTTTGTTTTGTCTTTTGTTTGTTTTGCATGTAAATAGTTCCTTAGCTTAGCTTCCTTTTTATCTTCCTTTTGCTTAGTAGTTTAGTTAAGTTTCACTAGCCTAGTAGAGAGGATTTATTAATCGAAATATCGTGTTAATTCAGGTAAACAGCATTACATAGTGATGTTCTCTGGATGTTCATCTTATTTCTGTTATTAAATTCTTGGACTTGAAAAGAAGTTGTCACTCCTTTATTCTATGTGTGTGCAGGTTTTGCTGTTAAAAGATCGCTAGTGCTCGAATCCATCCCTTTCAACCGTTGTCTTGATATCAGCTTAAGAGCTGATCATCACCAGACAATACTTAACAGACAGAGAGTTATTTATGAAATATTAAATAACTTTAAACAGTGTATAATTGCACAACACTTAAAGGAGAAGTCCGGTCAAAATCAGAATTCAAACTGCTGAAAGTACTTTAAATATAAAACTACTACATACTGTGCAAAAAATTATACGTTTTTTTAATTAAGAATAATTCTCATTTAATCATGTTTATGTGGAGGAATCCATCTTGGTCAAGAATAGTACTGTCACCTCCCATTTTTTGACGTCACTCGGCGGACCCGCTGTTGAGCAAGTTTCAACTGTTTGTCACGGCGCACTATTTTCCAAGATGGCGACTGGTGCTCTGTACGAAGCAGAGAGCGATGAAGTATTTAGTGACAGTGATGAGAGTTCCGTGGAGTCATCATCGTCTGATAGCGATATGGATGTTTTAGAAGAGTTTCTTGACAGAAACCGGACTTTTGACGGAATCCAGCGTACCTATTTCCATTGCAAACTCAGTCGGGTCCTACAGTATATATATATACACGCACGCGCGCGCTCCGCGCAGCACGGCTTTGCCGGCGCTACAGCAGAGCGCGCGCACACACACACACAGCGGAGGAGAGATCGCGCTGAAGTGACTTAAGTTATATATTTGCCCCCTAGTAAATAGGGCAGGTGGTCATTATTGTATAAGTATTAAAATATAAAAGCATTCCAGCACATGCTGGGGCGGTCGGTAACCATCCCCGTAACTTCTAAATTAAAAATTTAAAAATAACTTACTGAAAATCCTCGCCCTCATGTCATGTTCAAAACATTCTTCTTCGAGATGGTCACTGCATATGACGTGTTTAGATGGCAAATCCGCTCTTCAAGTTGGCAATCCAGCGCTGAGCCCGGTGGCTCATGAATCGGGAAGTTGAAATAAGCTATGTTTTTTCCACTTTTACCAGTTGTGTTGGAACATCCGATGGCCATGCACGTGGGCATTGTTGCTTCAGCAATAGCTCTTGGGAATGTCAGCGGTGAAGTCCTCTGGAAATCCGAAATAATTATTGATGATCGCAGCTGTGTAGAACGGCTCCTATTGACTTTGCATGGAAAGCGGAGAGAAATGCTGTCGCCGCTTCCGCTTTTCTACGTCGCAGGATGTGATGTCAAACGCCCCTTACTGCCCAAATATGGGCAGTAATGTCAGCCCCCATACACAGTGATTCAGACGACAATTTATGTTTTTATTTTCTTATTGATTAAAGATAAGTTCATTAAATAACCACGAACGTATTAGTTTTAGTTATAGCTAATGATACCCTGATTTTTCCTTGTTGACCGGACTTCCCCTTTAAAACATCCGAGATCAAATGAGACATCCAAGATGATTTCATCGGGAAAATCATGATCCGGCTAATTGGTTTCTTCGAACACACCTGTTGTTTATGATTAGTATCGCTGCGCGTTCATGCGTCGCTTGAAAAGGGGAAATGTATCGATAGTAGAAACAATGATCAGCAACGCTGCTATTGGCTGTTCATCGTGGCCAAAGAACGCGCAAAGTTTTTCTCCCAAGCATAACAAGAGCTTTTAATGGAAGGTTATGCCTAATTTGAGTCATTAATTAAAATGACAGGGGATTTACACAGTAGTCACAAAAAAGTTACTGGAATATTACAAGCAATAGTGAATTAAAGAGTTTTAAACAACTTCAAGATAACTATAACCTGGAAAAATGTGATTTCTTTAGATACCTTCATCTAAGATACCATTAAAATAAAAATATACATTTTTTGGAGCAGGATGAGACAGGTATACTTAAAATCTTATTAGATTCCAGCAACGGAAGACCTCCCAAAAAAACAATATCCAAACTATACTCATGTCTACAAACAGAGAGAAAATGTAATACAACATATCTTAAGGTTAAATGGGAAAAAGAAGCTAAAATAACAATAACTGATGATGTTTGGTTAAATATTTGTAATTCTGTGATCCACACTTCAAGTTCTGACCTATGGAGGGAAATTTCCTGGACATGCATGGTGCGTTGTTTTTTTTGTTACACCTAACATTAAAAGTAAACATTGTAACGACACTGAGAAGGTAAAATGTTGGAGGAACTGTGGGAATTTGTCTGCAGGACATTTTCATGTCTTCTGGGAATGTACTAAGATCGCATCCTACTGGTCAGGAGTGATAAAAAATTAATCGGAACTTGACACCAACTGTATAAGTAATGTAATGACTTTTTTCCTATTTTTTTTATTATTATTCAACTGCTCCTGTCAAACTAGTTGCTCTGTAATTTTTGTTGGAGTGGGGTCCAATTGTTCAATGTATGTATGTGTATTTCTAAAAATGACAAAAAAAAAAAAAAAAAAAAAAAAAACTAAAGCCAGGAGAGAGGGCTGGCAAAAAGTAGCAGCGTACGTACTATCCACGGTAGATGTTTCTATCACTTTCTACAGTATGTCTTTTTGCATATTTACTTTGTTCTTTTATGTCACAGCCTCCACGGGACCCACTAGAACATGGGGACAAGTAAAAATGAAATACAAGAATATTCTACAAAATGGTTGCCTTTAATTATTATACTGTATTTTAAAAAGTCACTTTTTCCTCTTTTTAAAAACCACTGTTAAATGATGTTTTTCTGTTTAAACAGCCACCAAGAAAAATCTCTCTACAATTACACTGTCGCGCTGTGCTAAAGGGTCCTGTCTATCTCACAATACGCGATTATTTCAAAAAGCTCTGCAAATTATTCTTGCACCTTCCGCAACATGTTGCTGTCATAAAAACAACAGACTTCCCTATCTCCTCCGCTTATAAAGCCGCAATCTAATCCTGTTTGCATGAAATAAGCCTTAAGCTTATTTAAGCAGGCTTAAGCTTGCGCACGTGTTGCTATGACAGCAAGTCCAGGATGACTTTCGAAGAACCAAACGATCCAAGATCATGCAAAATCGTCAACAATCAAATCCAGCTAACTGAGTTAGCGACGTACGAAGAACGGGCCCATGGTCTAACTACAAACATAATAACACCATAAAGTTTTTGGTTTCTGTAACACCAACAGGGGCCATTTCTTTTGTTTCAAAAGCATTTGGTGGTAGAACATCAGACAAAGTGATCACACTCAGAAGTGGATTTCTGGACAACATTCAGTATGGTGACCAGCAGAGCTCTCAACTCTCACGCATTGACCGTGTGACACACGCATTTCACTAACTTCACACGCTCACACGCAACACATGGCATTTCACACGCAAACATGGCATTTCTCACGCATAAAAATCACAAAGCCCATCTGGGCTGCGGACGACAAAACTCCGCCTTCTGCTGAGCTGTTTCAGCTTCTTTCACAACTTGTGGCCATCAGTAATTCCTGCTGCAGTTCGTGTTAACAGAGCAGCAGGAAGAGTGATCAGAGTTATGAATAATTTTAGTCTTAACCAGTGGTGAAAGTAAGCCGGTAAGGTCCTGTACCGCGTATGCAGGAGGGGAGGGGGTGGAGCTGCTGCATGGCTGCACGCAGGATCATAAAACAGTTCTGCTATCCAGATGCCGTTTAAAAAGCCACTTAGTCTGTTTATAAGTTTCGTTTTTATTAATTCTGCATTTTTTAACTACATGCACCGTATTTCTGTGCCTCAGCGCTTGCTCCTCTCCCCCCTCCTTTCCCTCGGAGCAGCTGCTTTTCTCACCATTCAAAACGTGAATCACTACGTTTAATGTCCTCACATCAGTAGCAACGTGTGCCAGTTAAAGTCAATAGGAGAGTAGGTAGCTGTGTTTCATGCTCTTGTATTTTTAACAACATAGAATCATTGGCGCTTCGGTGGGCTGCTGCCTCGCGCTTTAATTCAGGTGCACAAAATTATGTTACATGTAATTTTGGTGCGCACTTTTAAGGGTCATTTTAAAGAACTTATAACATCAGGGGCTTCATCTCAGACCTGTCAGTACCCCCTGTTTCCTCTAAAGGAGCCCTTCACAGTATTTAGTTATGCATTTTCCCCACATTTTATCCCACACGAGCACCAACGGGGGTAAAATCCGCCAACCTCACTGCCCAGAGCGCACTGACCAGACAAATACAGATTTGTCTGGTCAGCGCGGCAACTGACTGAAAAAACCTGTCGCTCTGAAAGGTGATGAGAATGTTATAAACTGTAACAGTCTAGAAGTGCATTGAGCTGAAAAGAGGGAGACATCAGCAGCTGGATCGTGCGTAAAGACGCGGGAACCTCTGTGTGCTTCAGTGTTGCTGCTGAGGGGAAAATGTTGACCATAAAGGCTTGATGAAACGCAGCCTGATCCACCAATCAGGTTATAGATCTACAATGATAAACAAACCCATAGATGAATGTGTAACAGTGTAATAATTCGGTCAATAACTTAAAACTACTTAATTTTATTCTGTATTATTTGAACATTTGTGAGTTTTGTATGTTTTAATCCAATAACTGAACAATAAAGTATTAATACGTCTCTTTCTCTTTTTAACAAAAGCAATACATATCTACTTCAATATCTGGTGGGATAAAAATGAGATGGAGTTGACTCCACCGGCTCTTCCAGGGTCCAGTTAGTCCCGCCCCCAAACAAGCCCCGCCCCCAAAATTAGCATAATCTCACTCTTAACTTTTAATAAAAGTTGAGAGGTCTGGTGACCAGGTTTTGGCAGACCGGGGATTTTTAATTTCAGAAGACTTGGCCAACCATGGTGCAACACTTGTTATACCATCTTTTACCAAGGGAAAGGCCCAATTATCTGCTAAAGAGGTTGAACTGTCTCGCAGGATTCCTCATGTGCGCATTCATGTTGAGAGAGCTATAGAGAGACTAAAGAACTTTAACATCTTGAGTTCGAATATGACAATGCACATGGTCCCACATGCCAACAGTGTAGTTACCATTTGTTCTGCACTCTGCAACCTGCAACCTAAACTAGTTATGTAAATGAGAAAATTCTCTCACTCAAGAAGTGACATGTTTGTTTGAAATTATTTTATTTTAACTATTTTGTGTGTGTAAATTTTTTACACTGAATTTGAAATGGTATTTCTTCCTTTATCTGTATTTTAAGTGTTCTTTTCCATTCAATATAAGTGTACAACTGGAATTAAAACCAATATTTTCACAATAAAAACAATTTATTTTAAATATCATTCATGTATTCAATTTATTTGCAACCTGAATAAAAATGCAAGTAATTCAAAATGTCATTCAATTCTTATTTATTGCTCATCAATAGAAAATTATAATAAAAAAAGATCATAATTTCACAGTAGATATTAAAAATATTTACCCAGCCATGCATGTACAATGTGCACAGTAGACAGTTCCACTAGATTTCTCTAAATAAACCCATGGTTCATGTGTTTTGTCTCGTATTCTCTGGGATGGAGTAACCTTGGTCTTCAGAGCAATGTAGGGGCAGCTTGGATCAATTTTGTGTGACAATACCTCCTGTACATGTCCACTTAAAACATACCTACAAAGAAATTAATAGTGAATAATGTTAAGAATCAATCATTATTTAATAATGCTCTTTACACAGTAATTTATAAAACTTCTAAGTTTCTTTACATATGACATACAATACAGAGAGAGAGCGAAACTAACACTTTGTATCACGTGATCTTTGTTTACAGAGAACGTCACCCTTACACAAGTAAAACGTTAATATAACATTTTCTCAACATAATTAAAATTATAAACAAAACTAAAGCTGTATTATTGCTTACTTGTATGCTTCCAACGATTTGTAGGCTTTCATCGATTCTTTGGTGAAAATATCGATCAAGTATATGTAAATGTCGCCAAATGTTAGGTCTGGCCACTCGTCGGGATTTTTGTAACATGTACCAGCGTTGTACAATAACTTGATCTTATATCTCTCTTTCGCATCAGAAGGTATGGAGTTCGCATACGCGGAGAAAGGCATAAGATATTTGCTCGAGTTCCTCCTCTTTACACTATCCACCGTGTTTTGCTAACCAGTCAGCGCGCAGGTGTGTTTTGTGACGTCACACAAAGACTTCGTGAATAAGCCTATAGCGTCTCATTCAGTCTAGTATTAGTTCACACGTATATACACATCCACATATATATCCTCTCACACAGTCTAATATCAGTTAAACACGCACACACAAACATGTATAGCTCATTCCGTCTAGTATTAGTGCACACGCATACACACATACACACACACCCGCGCCCACCCACACACACATATGCATATCCTCTCATTCAGTGTAGTACCAGATCACACACATACATAAGACATATATTAAATTTTAGTTTTGTGAGTGTGTGTGACTGTGTCTACTGTCGTATGTGCATGTCGTAGTAGTGTGTTTGAGAGGAAAAAACAGTTTTGTTGAGAGTGTGTGTGTGTGTCTACTGAGGTGTGTGCATGGTTTTCTTGGTGTATGTGAGAGGAAAAATAGTTTCTGTCCTAAACGGCCCCCCATAGACCCTGGTTTATCCGTCTGTCCTTATTTGTGTTCCCAGCCAGACCAGGCATCTTTCTGCCCTGGGGGTATTCCCATATGTGCAGGATTTCCAGGAATTCCCCTCTGAATCCTGACACTGTGCTTCCCTTTTCTTTTCACTCTCACATGCTCGAAGCACACACACAGATCCACATACAGTAAAAAGGATTACTCACGGTGCAACCCCACATAACCTCCGAGCAAGTGAGTAGGGGGGAAAAACTAGCACTACTACTGAGTCGCATGGCTCACCCTGTGCCTTGTTTCCTTGGTGACCTCGGCGGCTAGGATGGTGAGGGAAAACTAAATAGATGAAAGATCATTGCAGTTTTTTTTAAGTTACTTGGAATTGTGGTTGTTTGTGACTCCCTGGCTGGGTGCCCTCCACCTGTTACAAAACACTCATTTCATGACTTGATAGTTTTGCTCAAAGCAGCAAGGTGCAGTAAAATATTGCAGGTGTTACAGATTGTGGTCTGAAGCCTGAGGATTCATGCTTGCTGCTGTTGCCTGTTCTCTGTTTTGTTTTTCATTGCTTCGTACGCTCTTTCAGGTTGCACTAACCTGTTTGGAGAATATCACATTCTGAATATCCGGGACTTTCCACAGGCAGACACGTCTTATAATATATCATCCACACTTTGCCAAAATCCCTAAACTTTTAGAGTTTCACTTTGTGTGGATCAGCCCCCTTTCTACACAGTTTCATTTGTAAATTTAAGCTATCAATTTGAGTGCGTCTCGGTGAATTTGAAGAACATCGGAAGTTAATTTGGTTCAGTAATGTCAGTTCTGTGTGAAACTCTGTTAATTATTAAACAGTCATATATTTTTCTTTTACTTTTGATTATTATGCCTATAGCTAATAACCACCAGAAATACTATCTAGAATAGAAGAATATTGCATAAGACTATGGCTGCATGATCTTAGTAAAATATGTTATTGTGATCTTGTTGTTTAATATTGCAATGACAACAGCAGAGATAAAGTCACATTTTGGGTACTGTCCACTTTCTAATCTGCTGTGTGGGTGTTTCCAACTCTGTGACCTTTTATCTTCTGAGATACTTTCATTGTGTCAGATGTGGGCAGTGAGATTCCACCCAGCAGATGTCCAGTTATCACATCTGGAATTAGATATTTAACTAACATTGCATTTGAGTCTCCTGTAATATTATTGCCCGCATCAGTGATACTATATTTGCAGCACAGATTGTTTTCTTAATGAAGAAATGTTGTGTTATACCCATGCTGACTTGACAGTTGTCTATCAGAAAGCCATTGAGACCATGACGGTAAACTTGAGAAGGTAATTGGATTCATGGAAAGTTGAGTGGAAGGAAAAAATGTGGTAGTAATAAGTTTCTAAAACAACAAGGATAACTGCAACCTTGGATTTTGAAGTAAAGCCCATTCAAGTGTTTGATTAAGTTTGACAAAGTGTGGACTAAAGTTGGAGTCTGAGCTTCAATAGCCACCATATGCAAATGTAGCCACGTCTTTGGCAAGAACTGTAGCATTTTTTTTTGCATTAAGTCTCTCCTTGAACATGGCCAAAGTGTCTGATCAAAAAGACAAATAGTTAAGTTTTTTGCATTTTATTTACTAACAGAGGTTCCTGAATCTGCAGGAAGAATGGAGACACACTAAATCAGAGTTCCTTGATGTCCAGTGTCAAGTTTCCACAGTCGGTGATGATTTGGGGAGTTATGTCATCTAAGCCGCTTAGAGATTATGGAGATTTGTCAGTAGGAAGATGAGACACCAGAGCCATTTGTGCAGAAGGGAGAGGCAAAGGTTAATCACCTCCATATCATGCCGCATTGATGCATTAATCCAAAAAGAGCAAAAAACGAGTATTGGGTGCATATACTGTATATTACATGAAAATACTTTTCAGTAGACCCCCATTTCTGAGTTAATAATTCGTTTTATAGTTATGCAATATTGTGGTTGTCTGGGGAAAATTACTTTTAGATTTCTGTAAGAATATCAGCAGGGGTGCCGCAAATGTTATAATTTTAAAACTGCAGATCTCGCAAAGCCACAACTTGTTCCAGGGTGTGATCATATTTTAATTATGGGTATTTATAGCTCTGTTTTATCTTGTCTACCACAGTCTGCTTGAACAAATTTGATGTAGTAACTACTACAAAGAGGCAACACTAGTTATTTACTCTTGTGAAAGGCTCATTTGTGGCATCAGGCTCTTGTTTGTGGGTAAGGGTGCTGCCCGCCTCTCTGAATGTCTGTCATTAAAGCTATTGTCCTTTATAAACTGAATGGTGCTGGTAAATCATGGACACACAAGTGTTACGAACAAAACTAACAATGAACTGTTTTGACCAAATAACTGTCGTAGTAATTTCCTGGCAGTTGTATTGTTTCAGAGATGATCGTAGAAGTCATACATGTTTACTTTTCCCGTTGAGGCTTACGGCTTGCTGATTTTAATCGAGAAACACAATGTTACAGATATATATTGATAAATGTTTCAAAATGAAAACTCGTTGGCCAAAAGATGCACTTTGGATCAAAAATGAACCTGGTCTTGCGATTGATGGCTGGAACGGACTGGAATATAAATACAGAGAGATGTGCCCCAGCCTTACTAGACATACCAGTGCTCTGTTGTTTTGCTGAAACCTTTAGATTATGTAATGTTCTGTTTTGGTTTATGTTTATTTGGTTAGGGTTTAGTATTGTTTGTTTGTGTTCCTGAGTGGTAGTCGAACTGTTTTAGTTTAACCTGTTTTCTCCTGCCTCCTGTCCAATTTAGTTCAGTCACTCTTCCAGCTTTTTCTCTTTCCTTTAATCAGTTCCGCCCACTGTAGTAATTTGATTCACTCAGCTCACCTGTTTGTTAGCCTATTTATACCTGGTTCTGCCAAGCCATCTTTGCCAGAAGCTCATCGTTCTTTCCCTGCCTGTGTGTCCCTGGACTCTGCTTTCTGTCATACCTGCCTGCCTCGTAGCAGATTGCTCAGTAAGATTTTCTGTTTGCCTGTTCGTTTGTTTCACTATGCACCCTTGCAATAAATCCTTAGAACGTTAACATTTTGTGTCTGGTTGAATACCGGGTTCACCTTAGGAAATCATTACAGTAGCTTCTGGCCAGCTCTGAACCCGTCCCAGATACAAGTGTTACGTTCAGGAAGAGCTATTCCCTGCCACACCTTCCAGCATGCCCGATCATGGCAGTAACTCACCGGAGATCTCCAGATTGTGTTCTCCGCAGCGGTTCCGACCAGACCTTTTGTGGAGGTAGACGTGGAGGTGGTCCAGCAGCTCCGTCCAGATCTTTTTCTAGAGCCACCACGGGTCTCCCTTCCCGACAAAGAGATGCCTGCGTCACCACAGACTCTGGCGGTTCCATCCCGTCTTGCTGGACCTGTTTCCTTGCAGGGTTCGCTGCCCTGTCGTCAGAGGAGAGGACGATAGGCTGTTTGTGACTCCTCCAGCTTCTCCGAGCGGCAGTTGGACGAGTTTGTCCGGCAGTCGTCTACCTCTCCATCTCGTTCCCTGCCCGCTGTCTCCGGTGCTCCTGTTGCTACTTCCTGTTCGGCAGACCGGCGTCCTCCACTTGCCGGCTCCGTGACGTCCACAGCTCCTCCTGGTGGCACCCCTGACGCTGAGCATAACTTGTTGGAAGACAAGTTAAGAGCTTATGCCCCCATCATTAAACGTCTCAGGGAGGCTCTATTCATCCAGTATTCAGAGGAGTTGGAGATTAAATTAAAGGAGGTAGAGGGACACTATAGGTCAGCCCTCGAGGCTTTCTATAGCCGACCCGAACCTGTCCCTGAGGGTCTGGCTGACGCCTCGGTTCCTGAACCTGTCCCCGAGGGTCTGGCTGACGCCTCGGTTCCCGAACCTGTCCCCGAACCTGTCCCCGAGGGTCTGGCTGACGCCTCGGTTCCCGAACCTGTCCCCGAGGGTCTGGCTGAGGCCTCGGTCACCGCATCCATCAAGGAGGGTCCGCCTCTGCTCAAGCCCCCGGAGAAGACCCAGGAGGGTCGGCCGCCGTCCGGCGAGGAGGGGACCCAGGGGGGTCCGTCGCCGTCCTGCGACGTGGAGACCCAGGAGGGTCCGTCGCCGTCCTGCGACGTGGAGACCCAGGAGGGTCCTCCGCCGGCCCATAATGCGGCAACCCAGGAGGGTCCGCCGTCGGTCCGCGACGTGTCGACCCAGGAGGGTCCGCCGCCGGTCAGCGACGTGTCGGACCAGTCACTTCCCCACAGTGGTTGGGTCCAGGGGGGTCTGGGCAATCGTGTTCCCCGCCGAGGCAGAAGAGGACGCATAAGTCGCCCAACTCCTCGATGGGTTGGCCGACCACTAGGGTCTCGGAGGAGGGCCAAGAAGTCGAGGTTCCCTGAGGACCCTAGAACCTCCGGACTTCCCCAGAATCGCCCACCTTCACACCCATCTCTACTCCCTCTACCTGTAAGCCAGCTCTTGGAATACCTATACTGGCTGTCAGTCCCAGAGACTGTCCAGAGACTCATTCTTAGACTTTTCGTCTCTAAAGGACAGGCGTCCACAGCAGCCTGTAGCCCGGGGCCTCCTGAAGCCTGTAGCCAGGCCTCATCCTCAGCAGCCTGTAGTCAGGCCTCATCCTCAGCAGCCTGTAGCCAGGCTCCCTCCTCAGTCGCCTGTAGCCAGGCTCCTTCTTCAGTCGCCTGTAGCCAGTCTCCCTCTTCAGTCGCCTGTAGCCAGGCTCCTTCTTCAGTCACCTGTAGCCAGGCTCCCTCTTCAGTCGCCTGTAGCCAGGCTTGCAATAAATCCTTAGAACGTTAACATTTTGTGTCTGGTTGAATACCGGGTTTACCTTAGGAAATCATTACAGATTACCAGTGTATCATGGATTACCCCCTTTTATGAAGGAATTCCAGTGAAATTAGCCAACAAAGACAATCTTTACACACCTCTGAGACTACAGCTCCATCTCTTCCTTTCTTGCTTCCAGGGACTTTTTTTAGTTTAAATGTGGGGCCCATCTTCACTGAAGCTCTAGGACAAGATGCAGCGACTATTGGTACAACCAAAGGGAATCGATCTTCAGCATTTTTATCATTTGTGAACGCCTGTGTCAAAATTTGACTTTCTATTGGATGTACTTCATAAACATTTCCACTTTCTTTACAATGCTTCGTTTGAACAAATAAAATGTATCCTAAAGTGGTGGGTGTGCAAGACCGATATCAGGAAATAGGAAGTGGATTAAGAGGCTGATATACAGCCTGCACGCAAGAAAACAGATCTACACATAATGCTAAACAACACTAAATGGGGCTGAACAGCTTGAGTAAAACTTGTATTTGCGATGCTACTGGAGAAAATATTACATTGATATCGATTGCAATCAACCAGTATTTTCCTCATTGCAGTTCCCCCAGCACGCTGAACCAGATAGCCAGGCCAATAACAACCCTAACGACTCCCCGTTACAGAGGAGTGGACCAGTTTCGGTTCAATCTGCTATCTTAATGGCTTTAATGACCGCCCATTACTAAGGGGTGGACCTGTTTCGGTTGAATTTGCATGTTATCTAAGCCATTACAAGGCCTTTGTTTGGGCAGTAGTATAAAGCTTGGTACTCCACATTACTCCAGACTTTTTGAATTGAGAAAGCTTCCTGGAGAGGAAGCGAAACGTCTTCAACTACGGAAAACAAGTCCAGTTGCTTTGTTTTTTACTTTTTTTGGAATTAAGTGGTTAATCAGATGGAAATGTAGCTTCTAAACTCAGAAATTAAGATCAATTAAGATTTTCTGTAGAAAAGCTAACCAATATTTTTCTTTTAATTTATTCACACGCTCCAATGCAAGAAAATATCCTACTATACAAAATATTCATAAAACAAGTTAAAAATTTGTTCAAACTAAGGTTAATTGCTGCTTTTTTGTGTTTGGGCGATCACTTAAAAATCAAATTTCTCTCTTGTCATTCTGGATTCTTAGAACAAGACCCTCTTGGTTGCTAAAAGTCCCAGAAGTGAATAAAGGCTAAAACTTAAAAAAAAAGCTCCCAAGATAATCAGTGGTTCTGCTTTCCTAACTTTTTTTTCCAACACTTTGCAGCCACAGCCCGAGAATGGAGCTCGGCTCTAGTCAGTCAACTCATCTGACTTCGATAAAGTTAGAAAGATATTCACAGACTCGGCTTTTCTGGATCAATAACTCGTCGGCGGATGGTTTCTTCTACAAAACCCAGACCTCTCCGCAACCACAGCAAGGTACACAGTGAGCTACAACCATAGTTTCCTCAAAACGAGTCTCCCATCGCCAGGGGCGGTTCTAGACAGGGACCAACAGGGGCCAGTGCCCCTGTAGAAATGGTCCTGGCCCCTGTTACGGCCCCTGTACTAAAGACATAATAATACAATTTTAGAACAATTTTCATCTGCTAGATCAGGGGTCTGAAACCTGCAGTTCCAGAGCCACAAGTGGCTCACTTATTATTAAACAATTAAATATTGCCCTGTTTCATTATTTCACTATTTTTTGTGCCCCTGTGAAAAAGGCAATGGCCCCACCTCGGCCCCCCTGGTAAATTTGGTCTAGAACCGCCACTGCCCATCGCGCTGGGCAGATTTGGCTTTTCCGGATCAATAACTCATCGGCGGATGACTTATTCTACAAAACAGACACTTCTCTGCAACCACAGCAAGGCAGACAGTGAGCTACAACTGTAGTTTCCTCAAAACGAGTCTCCCATCGCGCTGGGAGAATTACATTGGACTCTATGCAGAGCTCGCTGCTCCGCAGATGCTTAGGGACCGTCTGCAAGTTGCAACACCAGAAAAATAATCATAGAGAAATATTCAAAAGCGTCACCAAGGAGAGGTGGATTAACATCAAATTCATTTCATGTGTATCTGGTCTCACGTCTTTCATACTACATTTATTGGATTGGAAAATAATACATAAACATTTTTTGAAGGAATTTCCCAAAGCCTAAATGGCAAAAAGTCCCTTTTGCTAGGTGTAGGATACAAAAGAAATCCATTAAACAGAACTGTTTGCTCTATAAATCAAATAGCTTTGGATAGAGGGCTTTCATTTTAATCAGATTTTATCATTTAGATAAGAAATACCTACACGTTCACAATATTATTATTAGAATAAGTATACAATTATCAATAACTACACTATAGATCATTGTAGTGCCACCAAACTTGTAGAATACATAACTTAGATCACTTCATCTGGATCATACTACAACTCTGAGGAAACTACGGTCTATAAACTGCTCTAAATTTCAGCCGTTTTATCTTTGTCAGATTATAGTTTATTTCTCAGTGAACTTTGTGGAGGTGTACAGGTAGGTGGCTATCCATTAGGACAGGAGAAGGATGGAAGCAGCTCTTCGTGCATGCATTTTGTTTATTCAACAGTTTAGTGAGCACGCCACTGCATGTGAACCTGACGGTTTCATAACAGCTCAGTGTGGGTTTCTGTGTGGGAGCTCTACTAGCAACGGCTGCAGTCTCTACACGGAGACGGGATGCACGGTTGTCATGCAGTCAGCGCTACTTGTCTGAGGCGCACACACGCACCCGCTCTCTGTTTACTACTGTCCGGCCTCTGTTTTTACCCAGTCGGCACTGGAATGCTAACCAACGGAAGGCCAAACCTACTCAGAAGTATCTGTGAAATGTTTTCGCCATGACTGACTTGCATGTAACTTTTTTTTCTTCTCCCAGACTTAAAGGAAACAGACCCATCCAGTGTGGGGACTATGATGGTCTGCTGCAGTTGGCCACTGTCTGCTCCATGTGCAATGACTCCTCGCTGGACTACAATGAGGTCATTTACAAACACATGCACAATTATTTTATGAAGAATTCATTGAACTTTTTCTCTTTTGTCCCGTTACAACCTCAAACCTCAGAGGTATTTAAGGCAAATTTCCCATTGGGGACAACAAAGTTTCAGTCTGTATCTATATATAGGGTTTTATGGGATAGTCCGACACAAAATAGTGCAAATTCTGAAGTGGAAAGTAAACTACACATGGCTTTCAAACAGAATTACAAATCTAGTTGCAGTTCAAGCCGATTCCACATGGTATTGACTTGGGAGGGCTGAATGCAGTAATGAAAGTTATGCCATATATTTTTTATATTTTGGGTTATAACCCAAAATATAAAAAAAAAAAAAAAAGCAAAAATTGTTTTCCTTCCAGGGCTGCACAGTAGCGCAGTGGGTAGCGCTGGTGCCTTGCAGCAAGAAGGTTCTGGGTTCAAATCCAACCCAGGGTCTTTCTGCATGGAGTTTGCATGTTCTTCCTGTGCATGCATGGGTTCTCTCTGGGTACTCTGGCTTCCTCCCACAGTCCAAAAACGTGACTGTTATCCTTCCATTTCACAATAATGAAATAAACAAAGCATGAAAAACTTTAAAGGGTCTGAATTTTCATGCAAGTCTCTGTAGATTTTCCTCTGGCACATACAGTTCTACGAAGGGGGTTTTCTATTTAAGAAAGCGTTGCATAGAGCTGGTGAAACAGGCCACTTGTTTATTGGAGCACTCTCTTCTTTTGAGCTAATTTTACTCTCATGTGTCATCTTCTCTCTGGCTTGGATTGTTTTTCTCACCTCTTTGTCAATGCCACGTTATGGTAACGATGCTGAGTAGAGAGGCCAGGGACAAAGCGGCTCTCCTCTTCCATGTATCCCCTCAAGATTTTAGTTTTCAGAAATAGCCTCTTTGCCACCAGTTGGGCTCACTTCTGAAAAAGATTCTAAGACGAGCGCGCTAAGCCATGTGTGAGAAGGACAGAGCAACAGCAGGGGGAGGAAGGGAATCCTGGAGGGAAACAAGGTGTTTTATTGCCGTCTACGGCTGGACACACAAACAAATGATATGTGCTGTGTGCCATTAGTGCCTCGTCTCAACATCTTCACATCTCAGCTGGCAAATGCAAAAGCACTTTGCATGCTGGACTCAAACCTTATGGGGGCAGTATTTAAAGAGGAGATGATGTTCAAAGCGTATTTACTTTAGGGTCATTGTTGAGTAAGTTTTCAGGAAACCTTTGATGACATCTAGTACAGTGGATCAGTGTTTCCTGGGATTGTAGTGTTAGAAATGTGGTGTCTGAGTAGAATATTGTTAGAGATGTGGCGTCTGAGTAGAATATTGTTAGAAATGTGGCGTCTGAGTAGAATGTAGAAATGGGAAGAACGAGTGGAACGTCAGTCAGTCCTGGGAGCTGCATGCACACCTAGACAGTCTGGGACACAAGGCTGGGACACAAGGTCTTCAGATAGCACCCAAGTGGTGACACATTATTTTACTGACGACATGTTAGGAAGCGTACAGCCCTTGCATGGGCGTGTACCTAGACTTCTTTATAATGCTTAAGAAATGATCAGTCGGGGCTCTTGCCACATTCATTGCGGTTGCGTCATGTTCGATCAAGAGCCCATCAGCGCTGATGTGTCTGTAAACCATTCCTCTGCCTTTTAGATTAAATATGGTAAAATATAGTTACAGTTTGAAGAGTCTTTTTCTTACTACAGAAGTCCACAATGCAAACTCCACATTATTAGATAAAAGAACCAGGGGATCCGAGAACAGGTCATATACCTGAATAGTAGTAATGTGCTCTGCTCAGTGTCCTAATGCAGGTCTGGTCTCTTACAGAGTAAAGGGGTTAATGAGAAGGTGGGGGAGGCCACAGAGACGGGTCTCACCACCCTGGTGGAGAAGATGAACGTCTTCAAGACGGACCTGTCGGGACTCACCAAGGTGGAACGGGCTGGCGCCTGCAACTCGGTAAGCACGGGAAGATTTCTCTTTGTGGCCTGCAACATCTTTCAGTTCCACCCTCAACTGAGCCTCTGAGATGTGTTCAATCATGCACAAGTCCTTAAAATGAGTCCCGCTACTAGGGCTGGACGATATAGGAAAAAAGGCATTTTGATAAAATAGAAATCATATTGAATGGTAATTATCAGAAAATTCAAAGCATATATTTTAAGTGCTGCCCTTGCCATTTTATGCTGTTGCTTAATGACACATTTTAGATAAAGAACACTGAATTCAAACTCAACCCTTTATTCAACCAACTTTTTCCCAAAACTTCAAGTTTTTTTAAAGAAAAAAGAATGCGTGCTCTCTGAACTCTCTGAAGGGGGCGGAGCGTTCCTGGGTCTGTGTTTGTGATTGGTTAGGAGGATGTAATGACTGTGGTATTAACCTACATGAAAACTGCTCTTCCATTGAACTTTACATTTAAGTTTTTTGTTTCAACCGCACCACACGTCTACCGGTCAATATATATTGTTATTGAATTATCGTCCAGCCCTACCCATTACAGCATCTCCTTCAGGTGAATTGTGACCTTTTACTTTTTGTCATGGTTTTTAAGTGTTTGGCCCACATGCAGACACAGACGGCAGCAAGAACAGTTAAGATGTTTATTAAAGGCTCGACAAAGGGGAGAAGCGCACGCTGTGTGCAACAGGCGAAGTCTGAACGTCAGAGCTGGAACGACTGTGGGAAGAAAGAGGATAAGTTACGGAGGATCGAACCACAGGGAAACTCTCCAGAAGCGGTGCCGCTTACCGTTTGGAAGGAGAGACCTGTCCGGGGGGAATGAGTGACGAAGGAACTCTGAACAAACAAGCTTCTCAAGCAAGCGTTGGAGGACTAAACAGAAATGTTGCTGGTGCTGAACAGGATCACTAGAATAAATCCAAATATCATCTAGATAAACAAAAACAAAGACGTTCAGAAAGTCCCGTAGGACGTCATTCACTAAGGCCTGAAATACTGCTGGGGCGTTACACAACCCAAAAGGCATTACCAGATACTCGAAATGACCGAGTGGAGTCTTAAAAGCTGTCTTCCACTCATCCCCCTGGCGGATTCGGACCAAATGGTAAGCGTTGCGCAGGTCAAGTTTAGTAAATATGACCACATTCTGGACTGGTTCAAGGGCAGAGGACAAACGGGCAAGCAGGTATTTATTTTTAACTGTGATTTGGTTAAGCCCTCGGTAATCAATACACGGACGGAGGAATCCATCTTTCTTACCCACGAAAAAAACCCTGCGCCCAATGGAGAGGAGGAAGGGCGAATTAACCCTGCAGATAATGACTCTCCCAGTATATTTTTTAAGGGCCTGACGTTCAGACCTCGAGATTTTATAGAGGCGGCTGGTGGATAAAGGAGCACCCAGTAGCATGTCGATGGCGCAGTCGTAAGAGCGGTGCGGAGGAAGTGAACAGGCCTTACCTTTACTAAAAACCAAGCGCAAATCGTGGTAAAGTTCAGGTACTCGGTTTAGGTCAATAGGATCCTCAATTTCAGGGGACGACCCAGAAGGATGGGAGACTGGCTGAGCGGATAACAAACAACGAGAATGACAGCCAGGGGACCAATTTCCCTAAACGGGACTCAGCCCAATTTAGATGCGGATTATGCAAAACAAGCCAGGCCAGTCCTAAAACTACCAGGGAGTGTTTAACAGGAAACACAAAGAAGGAGAGCATCTTCCTGTGATTTCCTGAGATAATTACCTCCAGAGGCTTAGTCTGATGGGTAATTAGAGTTAAACGTTTCCCATCTAATGCGGAGACCTGGAGAGGCGCAGACAAAGGAACCGTCCCAATCCGAGACCGGGTGACCAATCCTTGATCAATAAGGTTAAAATCAGAGCCAGAATCTACTAGGGCGGAAATGCTAAGATTGTCCCCATCCAAAACTAAGGTAGCCGGGAGACAAAAACAAGACGGGACTGGTTCACAAGGAGACTTAGGGGACGAAACTCTACATCGGTCCGCCGTCTTCCCCACTACAGGCGACGGACCAGATCTTTTGGTCGAACGGGACAGGTATTGACAAAATGTCTTGCGGTTCCGCAGTACAGACACTGATTTTCAGTAAAACGCTGTTGCCGTTCCTCTCGGGTAAGGTGTACGCGGCCAATTTGCATAGGCTCGGGAGGTGACGGCGGTGTTATGGCTGGTCGTGGAGAATTAACCCCTTGAGCAGGTGGAAAAGACGGCCGTAAAGGTCTCTCAGACCGCCCCCGACCTCGGCTGCGTAGTTGGGCGTCCAGCCGAATAGCTAATGAGACTAAACCCTCGAAAGTATTGGACTCCTCAACACGCGCTAACTCGTCCTTTAATGTTTCATCAAGTGCCTGGAAAAACACTGCCTTTAACGGCCGGGCTTCCCAGCCGACAGCAGTTGCATATGTGCGGAATTCAACAGAGAAATCAGAAACCCAACGCCCGCGTTGCTTTAACGTAAGCAGCGTGCGTGACTGCTGCACAGGACCTAGTTCAGCTGAGAAGACTGTCTTAAACTCAGTGATGAACTCTGTAAAAGTACAGCCGAAGGATCTGCAGTCAGGAAAGCGAGCCTCGGCCCATCTTAGGGCTCTGCCCGTTAAAAGCCGCAATACAAAAGAAATCTTGGCCTGGTCAGTGGAAAAGGTGCGGGGAGAACGATTAAAGACCAGCGTGCATTGAAAGAGGAAACCTCAACAATCTCCACTGTCGCCCGAAAACATCTCAGGACTCGGAGACGAGCTTTCTGAGACAGGGGAGGGCTGATCGGTGGTTTCAGCTGTCAAACTACTAGGAGGCGGAGCGCTAGGAGCTGGAGTGACAGGGTGGCTAGACGCGGAAGTGAGAGCGGACGTCAACTGTTAATTCCTGCGCTGAATTAACTGCTAGCCCAAGAGCCTGTAACTATTCTTGTTGGGCGGTTAACTGCCAACCGAAAGTGTCTGCTGGGTCTAGTTGGCCAGAGTGTTCTTCTGTCATGGTTTTTAAGTGTTTGGCCCACATGCAGACACAGACGGCAGCAAGAACAGTTAAGATGTTTATTAAAGGCTCGACAAAGGGGAGAAGCACACGCTGTGTGCAACAGGTGAGGTCTGAACGTCAGAGCTGGAACGACTGTGGGAAGAAAGAGGATAAGTTATGGAGGATCGAACCAGAGGGAAACTCTCCAGAAGCGGTGCCGCTTACCGTTTGGAAGGAGAGACCTGTCCGGGGGGAATGAGTGACGAAGGAACTATGAGATCGTAACTTTCTGATGGGAGGTTGTGGCTGGCAGTGACAGGAGGGCTGGCAGAAGTAATGCAGGCGGGGGCCCGAACAGCACCAATGCGGACGGCAGGCAGGAGGAGCAGCTGGAAGAACCGGAGTGTGACTTAGACGAACCAGGTGAATCCAGGGAAGGGGTCTCACGCCTGGCTTGGTACCACCGAGGGAGTATGAGGGGAAGTGCCAAAGCAAACTCTGAGCGGCAGGGATTCGGATGACTGGTCCTCAGAACACGTAGCCAACACAGGTGAGTAAATCCAAAACACGACAAAAACTGGAGGAGACAGGAGACAGGTTAGTTCAAAAACTGAGTTTCCAAAACTCACGGATACGAGGCACAGGTGACAGGTCAGAGGCCTAGGCATACCACGACTGGGTAACACTCTGGCGTCTTCCAACTGTCTGAGCACTCCTTTTAAGCCAGAGATGAAGGTTCCATGATGAGCCGCAGGTGCGGGCCACGCCCACCTGATCAACTGCAGCCATCTGTAAAGCAGAGTTAGAGAGCACGAAAACAGAGAACCCTGACACTTTTTGACAATTGTTTTAGGGTCTGACTTAGGTGTCAAGGTATACTGAAATTGTAAAACATTACAATCTCTAAACTGCTATTTTTTCATTCATACCTTTTCTACAGTGAAAGGTCATTTTAAATTAGATTATGGCAGAATAAAGGGACCAGAGTTTTCTCCAGCCGTCTGGAGCATAGAGCAATGCAGCATGGCCCCTCTCCCTCTTGTTTCTGTGTCATGATGTGGGAATAAAGGAATACCATCTACTACAGGTCTTAAGGAAACAGCAATCATGTTTCCCATTTTTGTTTAACGTTTTTTTGTAAATATGATTGTATTGTGAAACTGGTATTTTTTACTGAAGGTTATCATACAGTGACGATCTGCTACAGGCCCGTGCCTGGTCGAAATTCAAGCTGGGTTTGCCAGGACTTCCACTCCGAGGAATATTGGGAGCTGTCTGCATTGTTTTCCACTTTTACATGAACCTTCAAATGCTGGATTTCTAATTTCAGGGAACCATCTAATATTCCATCCCAGTTTAATTGGTAGCTATAGATGCATCTCTAACATCAATGCTTGCTTTAATAAACACCTGTGTGCTCCAGAAAGGCAAAACCATCCAAAACACCAAACTGGCGGGATTCTGCTTTTACTGTGAATTGTTAAAAAAAAACGTTATAGAGAAAACTCAACGGCTTGAAAAATATGACCCAAACAGAATAGAAAGATATCTACTCAGTGTCAGGGTTCTCTGTGTTTTCCTGCTCTAACTCTACTCCTCAGGTGTGTCTAGTTGGCTGAGGGGGCGTGGCCCACACCTGCAGCTCGTTGCAGGCGGCTTCCTCTGGCTTCTTAAGCAGAGCGCTGACAGATGGAAGACGCCAGAGCCTTAACCAGTCGTGGTACGACGTGGCCTGTGACCCAACTCCTGAAAACCTGCTTGTGAGTTTTTCGACTTTGAACTTTGACTAATTTTGGATCTCCCTGTTTTTGTCACAGTTTTGGTGCTTGGATGCACTCACCTGTCTTGACGTCTTGTTCGAAGAAACAGAGCTACAGAATCCTCCTGCTCAGATTTTGCTCTGGCGCTCCGCTCATACTCCCTGGATGTTACCCAGCGGGGCCTGAGATTCCCCCTCCCGGATTCTGCTGGCTCTTCTCTCACTCTGGTCAATCCATCTGTCACCCACTGCCGAGGAGGCTCGCTCTGAATCCCTCACCAGTACATCTGCCGCCCTCTGCCACTAGCCACCTAATCACCAACAGAGTAGGATCACAGAGTTCCCTCGGCGCTACTTCTCCCCGGTTAGGTCCGCCCAGCTTTATGGTAAGCAGCGCAGCTTCTAGTAGTTCTCCTGGTTCTCCTTTCAGAGTCACTCACTCTCTTTCTCTTTACAGTCTCTCCAGCCGTGACGTTCTGACCCTGTCGAAGTTGCCTGTAGTTCCGTCCGTTAAACCTGCCTGTTTCCTAAATAAACATCTTAAAACTGTGCCTTGCTTCCCGATCGTATCTGCATGTGGACTCGTCATCTGAAAACCATGACACTCAGCACCTACATACTTAAGTACACAGCAAAATGTATTTAAGGGCTAAAAAAGTGCATTTTGCCATATTTGTCCCCATTTATCAGACTACATTTAGCTGTTTTAGGTCATTTAGGATTACCAATAAAGAATTTTGAGAATGAATACTTCAACATCACAGGTTTACGTTGGTGTAACTAAGTCTGAACTGGTGCCAACTAAGTTCTGTTTGAAGACCTCTTCGGTCACACATCTTCAGCTCTGGCCACAGATTTTCTATAAGACTGAGATCAGGGCTTTTGATGACCGCACCAAAACCTTAACCCAGTTGTCCTGAAGCCACTTTGTAACTTCTTTGGCTGTACAAATAGAATCTCAAGACCCATTTGCAATTTAAACTTCACCTTCCTGGTCTATTATGTCATTCTGATGCCATCTATTTGTAAGGTGTACCACTTCCTCCTGCAGCAATACAACCCCACAGCATGATGTCGTAATTCCCAGCTGGGAGGGTGTTCTCAGGCTTGCAAACTTCCACATTTTTCCTCGACGTGTATCAGTGATTATTATGGTCAAACACTTTAAATTCAGCTTCATCTGACCTTAAGACATTTCTGCTAATTTCAACTTTTTACCATGGCTCTAGATGCCGGCGGACATTTCTGCACCAACCTGCAGTTAGGACATAGTAAAACCTCGTAGTGAGCGAACAGGAGCTCCTGTTATTCCTGAAGGGCTTTCATGTTTCACTGCAAACCCTTTGTACATCAGAGGTAGGATAGATTAGCTGTAGTGTGATAATAAATAGGGGTGTAACAATACATCGATTTAATGATTAACAATGCAATTATATTGATGCAAAATGAAAATATCAATCCATATCGCCATTTTTATGATGTGCCTTTATTTTGAAATTCAGGCATGAGACTATAGTGAAGAGGGATCTATTATTATTCTTATCAGTGTTTAAAAATTAGACGAATGCTGTTTTTGATATATATGCCTGGTGCCTATAAGAGCTTAGAAATGAAATGGTCAAATCATGTTTGGCCAAACCAGGCATAAAACACTTATTTTTGCGCACACCTTTGGCTGAAAACGCGCTTTTTTCCCCCTCCATTTTTTTATGTGAGTTGATATCTATTTAAATAATAGTGTTAGATGGGCAGATGGTATCGCATCATACTGATTGCATTGATCGGAAATCGCAACAGACTTTGTGATATCGGCAAATATATTATCCAAGCAAATCAATATAACACCGTATCGTGATAAAGCTGGTGATTTACACCCCTAATAATAAACCAGGACAATTCTACTGTATTTCACTTCTGGTTTCAGTGTTCCTGCTACGACTGTGACAATCGTAGACAGGATGACAGCTGTTGAACCCCTCCCATGTGCAGATCTGGGTATTCCTCCTCGCTATTCATTCTATAATCTACAGAAACAACAGTTTTCTGCCACAGCTGGAATATGTGCTGCGGGCTTTACGTTGCTCATCGTAAATATGCAAGTGAGGCTGTAATTACTTAGCTTCTCACACTGAGCTATGCTCACTGAAGTGGGCATAATGACCCGGTGTGCCCCCCTTTTACGCATATTTGTGTCAAATCATGCTTCACGTTTAGGTATTGTTTAACCTTGGGACAGTAACATGAAGTCAGCGGGTCAGTTTTCTTTTTTTTTTTTCTCTTGGTCTCACACAGAACACAGTTGTCATTTGACACAGGGTGTGAGCTGGTGATCGTTTGCTTATGTCTTAAAACAAATCTCCCATAAGAATATCTCCCAGCTGCTTTCATGCTAGGTTAAATGTGTTTGGCACAAGACTAGATGCTGAAAAGTTAAACATGCAGGATCTTTAATAATACTCAGAGCCCTGGTGGGTGAATGATTAACAGACTGATGAGCTGGTGTTGCAGTGGCAAGCAGGTTTTTATCCCCCGCAGTTTGGGGCAGCTTCACTCCTGTGTCAATAGAGGCCATTAGAGGCCTAGATGATGTCACCGCCAGGACCCCAGTGATCGACAAACGACTTAAGGTTTTGTTAGGATATCAACGAGGTCAAGTAGAACGAGCTGTTTATCCCAGAACTGCATGGCACACTTAGATGGCACTGACCCAAAAGATTGGCACATATCTATCAGATACCACCCCGGAGGTGACACAGTTTCTCTGCTGATGTCACAGTTTGGATGTGTACAGCCCTTGTATGGGTGTGTACCCAGATACCTATATAATGTTTGTGTGATGAGTAATCGGGGCTTCCTGCCGATCAGGAGCCCATCAGCGCTGGTGTGACTGTAACTGTTTCTCTGTCTTTACGTAGATAAAATATAACTAAAAGTATACTTGTCTGTTTTATGCGTCCTACATTCAAGGTAATAAGTAAGTGGGGGTCGCCTGACTGGGTAAAACGAGCTGGGTCCACCGAGGGTGTTTCACCGTAGACGGGGCACGGTGAAAACAATAACAGTTTCTAATGAAAAGAGTCTGCTTAGTTAAGTCAGAACAAGCATTAGGGACGTGTGTTTTTCATTTGTAATATCTAGACCAGGGGTTAAAGTTCTCCGTCGCTGTGACGGATTTCCGTCATTTGGAAATTGAGCGCAAAAAGTCCCATCTAGACTTTTTATTCAAGGTTTTAAACAGAAGCTGCTCTCAACCAATGAAATCTGGCATAGCCGGGACATTAGTCAATCAGAAAGAGAGTAGGGCGGGTCTTTGCAAAGCGGAAATTGCCAGTCTGATGTTTATCGGTGTTCAATAATTTTAACTTTTGGAAGAACATCTCAAACTGACCACAGATGGTATGAATGAAAGTAGCGGTGGTCAAAGGTTTTTTTTTGTATTTATGCGAACCAGCAGGTCAGAAAGTTCAGCGGAATGAACATCTGATAACTTCCCTCGGTAAGCGTACTGTCTCTGCTCTTGCAGTTAATCAATGAGTTATTTCCACCTGTGGCCACGTCACCTGTCAGTGTTTATTCCCTCGCTTCCAGTAATTTAGCTGATAAACGCGGCGACCAACCAGGGATCTCCTCGTGACTCGCTGCTATGTTTTATTTAAAACACAAAGAGTAAGGCGCTAGCTCAGGCTAATTTAGCGTGACCCTTGAAGAAGAAGGGTCGGAATGTAAAACGATTTCCCGCATCTGACTGGGTCCGATTTGGAAAAAGTAAAAAAATTAAAAAATTGAACCCTGCGTTGTTCTGAAACAAAGAAGGCAGAGCTGCAGTCATCACTGAGAGCTTCATCGGCTGTCAGTCAATAATGCAGCAGCTCCACCTGATGAGCAGCTGCGCTCCAGGACACTAAATAAAATGACAAGGATTTTGATGCTTACAGATTATTAAGGAAACTACATCAAAAAGATAAAACAGATAAACTGCAGCTACAGCATGGACTGGAGAACGGGTTATATATTTTTTTCTAATTAAAAATGTTCATCTTTAAGTTACGTTTTTTTCTGATAAACTTTGAGCAATTTTATTAAACTTTTTAAAAATGTAACATCCCATCCAACCATCTGCTTTTCCGTACTGTTACGTCAAGCCGTATCTGATGGAGAAACGCGACCCGACGTAACACAGGGTTTGGGGGGTGACTATCTCCAGGCACACAGGGTTCATCCTGGACAGCTCTCCAGTCACTGGGCTAAATTATAACCGTTTTATTAAACTTCAAAAAAGTTAAATCATGCCTTTTTATAAACTGTGATAATTGATTGGTAAACAATAACGGGCAAAGCAGAGACTGATTATTGTATTGTGCGATCTGTGTCAAATTAAAATGTATGATGTCATCATAGTGTTGGTTATGTATCCTGCATTGTCCAAGGCTGTGGTTGGCATTGTATGATCATAAGATTGGTTTATACTGAATGTGACAGGGAGCCAGAGGAATTAATGTACACGTGTGAAGTAGATGATGTAATGATGCAAGCTGCTGTCTTTTGTACTAGCTGCAGTTTATAGAGGGTTTTCTGGAGGACAGGGAGGAAAGGGAGCTGAAATTGTAAAGTGGAGAAGTGAGTGGACTGTGGACCAGTTTGGCAAAAGTGCGAAGGAAGAACTTGATGCTGCATAGATTAGACTTAGACTAGACTTAGACAACTTAATTTGTCATTTTGTATGCACAGAGTGCGTACAGAACGCAATTTCGTTTGCATACAGCTTGAAAATTACAGTAAATTACAGTAAATTACAGTAGATGAAAGTTAACCAGGTGATGTGGATGTGGAAATGGATGGAGAGGCTGTCCAGGATGACGCAAAGGCTCTAAAGCTGAAAGGTGGCAGAGATACAGGAATTTTCAATGGATATTTTAAAAGTACCATATTTGGTTAAAGTTGACTTTGCACAATAAGCAAGTGAGCCACCTAATATGGCATTATGACCACAGCCCCAGGAATATATGGGCTGGCTAGAAAAGAAAAAAATTCAGTCAAACTGGTTATTTTTGCTTTAACCCATGCTCTAGACAAACCTGCTGCAGATGCTTCGGGCATCGAAAGATTAATCTGAGCAATGTCTCCATAAATGCGCTGAAACCCTTTTTTTAGGTTTCTGTGCAGAGTCGGGAAACAGAGAAATCGGTCTGCATTATGTTCCGACAAACATCCCATTATTCTGATGTGTTTAAAAGCGAAAGCAGCAGGTTACAGGATCCAGTTCAAGTTCATCACCTGCAGTTCTCCAGCTGGACACTGTCCTTCATTATCCACTCAGACAGCTCATTAAAACAGGTTCTTAACTAGAAGGACCTCTACTGGTTGAAAGTGGCATTACATTAAGTGCAGAGCAATGCCTTGCAAAAGGATTCATATCTCTTTCATAGCCCTTTTCATGTTGCAATTATAAATTTTATTTATTGAGATTTAATTTCAATAAGGAAATGAAATCTTTGATTTTTCTTATGGAAGAATCTGTAACTTTTGATTATTTTTTTAGCTTCTCTGAGACAATATTCTATAGATCCACACTTTGCTGCTAATTCAGCTGCATATTTCTTTGGGGGAAGGGGGCATCTCTACCAGCTTTCCACATCTACAGGCTTGGACAAATTACTGCAACCATCAAATTTCTAATTATACCGCAGATCCTATAATGGTTTTCACATGCCTGCTGTGCCTCTTATGTGCCTTATGGCAAACTGCAAACAACACTTCTTTGTTTCTTTCTTTGAACAATTACTTTCTTCTTGCCACTCTTTCATGAAGGCCAGCTGAGAGGAGTGGACACACGACTAATAGCTTTCCTGTCAGCAGAATAGTGCACCCGAGCTGCAGAGTTGCACAGCTCCTCCAGAGTTACCATTGTCCTCTTGGCTATTTCTTTAAGTAATGCTTACTCTTCCACCCTTTCAGTTTAGAGGGATCTGCGTGTTTTGGTAGGTTAGCAGTTGTGCCATATTCTTTCCATTTCAGATGATGGGTTGAACAGTGCTCTGTGAAACGTTTAAAGCTAAAAAAAAATATTGCTTTCTAATCTAAGCCTACTAATGCTATCACAATTCGGCTTTAACTATTCTTAGAATAAACTACACACTGTTGGACTCTTGTTTCCTAATAAGGCTTCAGGAGGCAAAGTTTGTACTCATATCCATATAGGGATGTAAAGGGGCTGAATTCAAATGCATGCCACACTTTCCAGATGTTTGCTATTCAATAACGCTGTATCATTTTTGTCGTACTTCACAGTTAATCCCTATTGTTTATTGGTCCGTCACATAAAAACTTTTGAGGCTGTGATGAGGGCTTTGAAAGACACACTGTGTGAGGAAAAGGGTAGACAGCATCATGGTCTGCAGTTTATTAGCTCTCGACTTCAGTGTCAGCCTGATTCCACCTGTTCTCTCTAATAATCACATGGAGCAGACAGCAGACAGACATGAAGACTGAGGGGTTTGAGTGTCACTTCCAGATCCCCATCCTTCAGCTGACAGTAGCTCAGCCTAAGCTCTTAGACACCCACAAGCTGCTAACCTGGCTGATCCTCATAGCTACTTAGCTCAGCCTCTGCCTCCCAGTCCCTTTATTTTTCTTCTTCTTTTGTGTTGTTTGACTTATCTCCATCCTCTTTTTTTTTCCCATTAGGTAATCAGGTAGCTAATGAAGGAGTTCACGCTGGAGTTCTCCCGTGACCGCAAGTCCATGTCCGTCTATTGCACTTCGGTCAAAGCTGGAGCCCAGAGCAAGATGTTTGTTAAGGTATGGATATATGACGACCTCTGTGACAGACGCATCCACAGTACAGATGTTCTCAGACATGATTAGATTCTACAGATTCTGTTTCAGACTCACCACAATTGTCCACACTGGTAAAAAAAATTAAAGTCTTAAAGAAAATAAAGTCCCTGGTTCTATTTAGTGTTCTTTCAAAATGATTTTGTCTCCAGTCGTGTAAAGAAATAATAAAAATGTTACCTGAAGCAAAGCAGAGCCTTTTTTTCTGTAGTTTTATACATGGCTGAGGTCTGTTATGATTGAATAGCAACAAAAAGCTGAGGAAAATCACATTTTCTTACAGAAAAGCCCAAAATTAAAGTGTGATTAAGTGAAAGAGAACAAACTTAAAATTATGACAAAGGATCCGAACGCTTATGTAGTGCTGATGGTGTACAGCCTCCATTAGGATTTTCCCCTCACAATGTCCCCGGGTTTTGTTGAATGTACGTTTTTCCTCCTCACAGGGTGCTCCTGAAAGCGTGATGGAGAGGTGTGAGTACCTGCGAGTTGGAACGACAAAGGTAGCAATGACGCCAGCCCTGCGTGAGCAGCTGATGTGTAAGATCAGGGAGTGGGGAACGGGCACGGACACCCTCCACTGCCTCGCTCTGGCCACCCACGACACCCCGCCACGCAAAGAGGACATGGACCTGGAGAACTCCACTCAATATGAGGTACATGTGGGAGATTAGCTCACGGGTCACATGTTGTTCAAACAGGTCTATATATTGTTGTGATCTGCTTTAATCAGAGTGGGACACATTATTAATCTTATTCTTAAAAGGGCTTACTTTACAGTTGGAGATGATTAGGAATGGGGCAGTTCTCAAATGACGTCACATTTTTCCCGAGACAGCTGGTTTCCCGGCTGATCGGATAGGAAGAGTGCAAATTACATTGGCAACAACCGGAATACTAATCTTTTAGGAAGGTGACTACGTCCCAGGAGCTTAATTTCAACCTGCTATAATGGAGAAATCCAGCATAGAACAGCTGAAACGTTGGTTGAAATGTAGAGGGCTCAAAATTAGCAGAAAGACTGTAGTATTAGTAGAAAGGTAGGAAAGGCTGTCTTCTCTTCTCTCACAGTGGATCAAACCCAAGGAAGAAACCCACTGAATCCACGTAGAATTACAGCAAAGACTAAGAAACAAATATATGTATTATTACAGGCATATGTTTTAAGTTATCGTAGAGCTCATTCTAGAAAGTAGACTTAAAAACAATCATCCTGCTGTAGTCAGACATTCAGATCCCGTCTCCTCTTCACACACACACACGCACGCACGCACGCACACACACACACCCCTCCGCAGTCTACTTGGTTCATGAAAATAAGTGGAAAACCAGCAACAAAACCAGCACACACCGCTTCCAATTGTCACAAATGCACGTATTTAGCTGGTAGTTATACACACCGGGACTTTTACTGCTCATACAATTGTTGCCGGGTGGTTGTTTTGGGGTTTAGCCTTGCTCTGTTGCGGTGCAGCGCGATAACCAGAAAAAGGCGTTCTGTTGGAAAAATGTTAAGTCCAAAAAAGCGACTGCACATTCAGAAACGACCCCAAGAAACCGCAACTGCCGAATCGTGAAAGTTGCAAGTGACTTTAGAGGAAAAACAAGCCCAAAGTTGTTGATAATAAGCGGACTGTATGCGACACTGAAGCTCACCCTTCATGGATTGTATGAAGTTTTAAAGTCGCTAATAAAAAGCCAAATAAACGTCGCCTACCTGCACAGATGCTGCTGTTGCTGGTTTCCGGTCTGGACGTTCAAGTGTTGGCTCCAGGAAATATAGATAACATATTCCACAGTAATCTCTCGGTTACAAGCGCGTATCCAACACTGACATTTCTCTGCAATCCTCCGGGGTTTTGGAAAGTCAAAGGAAAAGAAAACTTCCTCCATATTATCATGATCACCATAAAGCTAGTCACTCCAGCAGATACCAACACAGCAGCCGTGTTTTGTTCTGGCCATATTATTGTCTGTTGAGGCGATATTCAGGACAGATCTGTTCACTATTTAACTCAAACAAGTAAACTTTCAAGTGTTACTGCTCTGCTTATACGACCACAAGATGGCCGCGTCGCATGCGTCTAAATTTAGTAATTTGACGTCATTTGAGGAATGCCCTGTATAGTAGACAGGCTGAATCCAGGAGAACATGCTGGTGATGCTGTATCCAGAAACAAAGCTAATATGTGCCCCTTTGGTAGCATGCTATAAACAAGCTGTTGCTGTTCAGTTGCTGTTTGCTTCAGAGTATTTTAGGCTAGCTGCTTTACGTGCTAGCAGCCCTTCGTACTCAGGTCAGTTGTTGGGTTTAACTCAGTCAGGTTTAATTTAAGACTGGCACGAGACTCCAGGTTTGTTGCGTGGTCTGGAAATGCCTGGAATTTCAGGATTTAAGTATTTTGTCTAGAAAACTATGACAAAGATAACAAAATATTGTTCTCATTTAATAAAATATCTCCATCCATCCATAATTTTTCCTTTCTTCCCTCCATTGGTTTCCATTCATCCATTTGTCTTTTGCCCATCCATCCATCCATCCATTCATTTGTATTTGTCCATCCATCCATCCATCCATCCATCCATCCATCCATCCTCCAACCTTCTCTCTTTGCCACCTTTCAGATGGGGCTGACCTTCGTGGGCTGCGTGGGCATGCTGGACCCGCCCAGGAAGGAGGTGATTGGCTCGGTGAAGCTGTGCAACGAGGCCGGCATCAGAGTCATCATGATCACAGGAGACAACAAAGGAACAGCTGTAACTATCTGCAGACGCATCGGCATCTTTGGAGAGGAGGAGGATGTAATGGGGAAGGCCTACACGGGCCGCGAGTTTGACGACCTCACGACAGAGCAGCAGAGAGAAGCGGTGAAACGCGCCCGATGCTTCGCCCGCGTTTAGCCAGCGCACAAGTCCAAAATAGTTGGATACCTGCAGTCATTTGACGAGATCACTGCCATGGTGAGACGTTAACTCTCTGTACAGCTCTCTAGTACAGATTTCCACTTTTTCCCAGCAGAATTTCCCACAGATCTACAGATTACACTCTATATGTTATGCAGCTTTAATAGAAGAGTGTATCTTCTCCCCCATGCGTCTGTTGGCTGTGTAACTAGCATTTGAATGGAGAAGGGGAAGAGGCCAGCGAGGCATGCCATGTTTCAGGTCTCTCTGAGGCTGCTCTCTCAGACTGTGCTATCAATAGCTGTCATTCGCCCGACTGCTTCCTAGCTGACGTGTGTCTCAGAAGACAGGCCGACCCACAGGGGAGGCGGCGAGGCAACAATATCTCCATTTGGCTGTCAGATGTTCTCCAGCACTCCCATAAATCCAGAACTGCTTTCAGGGCCCTTCCACCACTGATGGATATGTAGCCAGCCCAGGTTTTAATGAATCCTGTTTTGAGTTTAAACAAGCCGGGACCGTTCACTGTTTGAATGCAAGATGCCTTACAGCGCTGATTGAGGAGCTGGTAAACAGCTTCAGTATCCCAGCTTCAAAAGTTGATCTGAGCTGTTATTATTTGATAACTTATGGATTATGTTCTAACTCGATCAGACAGGAGACGACGTGTACGATGCCCCGGCCCTGAAGAAGGCATAGATCGACATCGCCATGGGCTCCGGGACTGCGGTGGCCAAGTCGGCGTCTGAGATGGTGCTGTCCGATGACAACTTCTCCACCATCGTGGCTGCTGTGGAGGAAGGCAGAGCCATCTACAACAACATGAAGCAGTTCATCAGATACCTCATCTCCTCCAACGTGGGAGAAGTCATGTGGTGAGAAAGAGACCTGGACCTCCACAGGCTGCTGTCTCCATCTCTGTCCTCAGCTGATTTGCCTTCTCTCTGCCTCTCCGCAGCATCTTCCTGACGGCCATCCTAGGTCTCCCCGAAGCGCTGATTCCAGTCCAGCTGCTGTGGGTTAATCTGGTGACTGATGGGCTTCCTGCACCCGCCCTGGGCTTTAACCCCCCAGACTTGGACATCATGGACAAACCGCCCCGCAACCCTAAGGAGCCGCTCATCTCTGGGTGGCTCTTCTTCCGATACCTTGCCATTGGAGGTAGGATTAAGTCTGAGATGGTGACAAATTGATTAAATGTTAATGATTACACATGAGTTCATTCTAAATTGTCCCTATGATTTATTAATTCAATGCCTTGCAGAAATATTCACCTCCCCTATGCAACAGACCAAGACCGTATAGGATTGTGAAGTGGACTGAAAAGGATACATGGTTTTCACTATTTTTTAACTAATCCTGCAGCTATGATGTGCATTTATATTCATCCCCTTGAGTCAATACTCTAGAGAACCACCTTTCACTCACTGTTCCTCGAAGCTGCGCGCGTGCGCAATCGTGCACTGCATCTGGATTCAGCGCGCACAACTAATCAGCAGCAGAATATAAAATCCAAGCTGAACTGTAAACAAAATAATAATTAACCAAGTTATTTTGTACCATTTTGCAATTCTGGTGAGATGGTGTTCCACGGTCCCACTCTGTCCCACTCTGTGTGCGCCAGGTGATGATTGAAGCGCACCACTGATCGACGGGTGGGGCAGACGCCTTCATAGTTGGGCAGGTGGCGTCTTTGTTACTCCTGCTGCGTGTCAGCCGTTTGTGTGGCTGTGTTTTTGGGATCTGCTTATCTGAGATCGTAAATGCAGTTTTTCAAGCAATTTGGTTGGTTTTTGAGCGCTACACCTGCTGTTTGTTCCTGGAGAGCTGTTGCTGGCATTATCAGCTGCAATTGGAGTCCTTTGAAGTGTGCGGCTTCTGCTGGTTTCTAACCAGCCTTCACAGCCTGACAGTAGTGAGCTAAATTGTAGCCACAGCTGCCCTAGAGCAGACTGACAGACTAATTTGAACTCACTTATTCCTTAGCAGGACCCCTACTCTGACATAATATATATACAGCCCAATAAGAAAAATCCAACAGTTTTGTCTTTTTAATGTAATCGGGTTAAATCAGTTGTATCTAAACTAAGTAATCTAAAAGAAAGTATTGCTGTAATTTGATTCTTTTAGTAAACCATGTAACATGTTATAATCTCAGGTTTAGGACAGGTGTAATGTAGCCTCAGTGTGCACGTGTGATGTTGATCACTGTGGTCCAATGAATGCTCAGACACATGACAAATTTGGGGGAACTTTGCCTTCACTGCAGTGATTTGCGCAGAACACCTTCTTCCAAAACTTTTAGTAATGGGGCTCCTCTTCTGTAAAGACCACATTTGTGGAATTGAATTTTTTTCCAATTAAGTCCAGATTGGATTGGGGTCGTGGAATAAAGGTTGTCCTGTCAAGAGATTCTCCCACTTGAACTGTGGATCTCTGCAGCTCCTCCAGAGCTACCATGTGTCTCTTGGCTGCATCCACGATTAATGCTGTCTTTCCCTTTAGGCAACTGATTGCACTAAATATTATTAAGTGGTATCAGATTGATTGGCTCTGAGTCCAGAACCATGCACATTTTTCAGATGTGAAAAATTCTCCATACAATGTGTCCTTTTCCTTCATTTCAGATTATTCCCTTTTTTGTTTTTATTTTGATCTTTCACATAAAATCCCAATAAAATGCATTTAGGTTTGTGGCTGTAACGTGACAAAATGAGAAACAAAATCTTCCAGCGGTAAATATGCTTTTGCAAGGCACTGCATAGAGTAAAATGTGCACATCCACATCCAATTTCTTGGAAAATTAGGAATGCACTTGTTTTTGTTTTTTTTGTTGGTCCTTTTACACTCAAAATTATGTTTTGATTTAATGTTGGCTTTAGGATATGTAGTCTTTGGAACAGTAAGCGCAGCCACATGGTGGTACCTGTTTGATGAAGAGGGTCCACAGGTGTCCTTCTACCAGCTGGTAAACTCAATCTGTACATGTAGTGTTTTACCTGTTGGAGCAAATGCCTGGCCTCAGAAGTTGCAGGTATAATAAATAAATCCTTTCTCTCTCTCCCCACATACAGCGACACTTCATGCAGTGCACAGAAGACAACCCTATGTTCCAGGGTATAGACTGTGACGTGTTCTAATCCCGCTACCCCACAACCATGGCACTGTCGGTGCTGGTCACCATCAAAATGTTTAACGCCCATCAGTCCTCTGATGTCGAGTCTGAGGAGACGGGCCTTGAATGTCAAGGCTGTCAAATTTTTATTAAAGGGATCAGGCACTGTCATCCAGCCCGACACCAAGCCCTTTGAAGGAGAAATTGAGTTACTGTGTGGAATAACACCAGGAAACACCGCTGACAGCTCTTTACCAAGAAAGACTTAAAGCTGCTACGTTCATAGTTTCTGATTAGAGGAATAACTGCCTGTATTTAACTTAAGAAGTAGATTAAATTAATCTTAGGAGGTAGGACTGTGCATTAGATCAGGTTTATATTTCAATTTTGATTGCTGCTCCAAGGAAGTACAATCTTACAAAGCACCAAATATTGTGACAGTCTTATAATATAACACTTTTTTTTGCGGAAAAAGCATGGCTGCATTATAAAACATGGAATTCAGAAAAATGTGTGCGGTATTTAAAGAGAAAATGTGTCATAAATGAAGTCTAATTCCAAACTCAATCAGGCAATACCAATGTTGATGCCGACATATCCTAGAGCCCTAAACGTAACTTGATTATATTGTTGTTACGGGACAGGAAACCGTGGGCACCGCCATCTTGGCAGCATTCGGCAGCATTCGGCAGATTGGCAGACTGTGGTGGTGAAGAAGGCTAAACATGGTAGATAACTGTTGTGCACCAGGTTGCACAAATAAACGAGGGATAAAGAAAGGTTCGTCGTTTTACCGCATTCCTAAAGATGTGGAGAGGCGAGCTAGGTGGATCAGTGCCATTAAAAGAGCCAGGAGCTAGCAAAACAAGACTGAAAGATGGGACCCCCCAGCCGTTGGATTCCGCTTGTGCAGCGATCACTTCATATCAGGTAAGTTACCGAATATAAAGCTTACTAACATAAGTATCTTCATTATTTAATAGGCTATAATTTTCACCACCATCCATGGCTTTAACTGCGGGTCATTAAGCCTTTGGGAATGATTAACCTATACGTTACATGAAATTAAAAATGTCAGCTACCTTGGTTGAGAACATCAAAGATACAAACTAGCTTCAGATAGCCAGACGCACCACGGTAGCTAGCCAAGATAACATAAACAAACAACCCGGACCCCTACTAGCCATGCTAACGTTACACTACCGATTAAACTGGGACACTTACCCTTCCAGTGATGATAAAGCAATTTTTTGCTTGAAGATTCCACAGCTGGATGTTCGTTACAAAGCCAGATTGAGTCCATTTGTAACCCTCCAAACTTTTGTAGGCTTTCAGAGAGTCACCCGAGAAGGACGATGGAAAGTTTATCAGGTAGTTATATATATCCGGATACTGCAGATCTGGGACGTCTTTTTCAGCGGAGATACTTGTGAAAAGCACCCCGGGGGCATTGTATGGGTCGGTAAAATTTAATCTATTTAATTTTTTATATAAAGCTCAATGTCATTTGAATTAAAGTGAGATGAGTACTCCGATGGTTTGAAAGCTTCGGCGCTGGTCATTTTTACTGCCAAAATGGTGTTCCGAACACTGGTAGTCACGTGGGGTCCGGATCTCTATTCTAATTTTGCCAATTTTTGTATCTTTATTTTCTCCTAATCTGTTGGAACATCTCTTTTGACAGTTTGTCTGAGCACCAGTCCCTGGTCAGAATGCCTCCCTGGGTCAATATTTGGCTGGGAGCCATCATCCTATCCCTCTCCCTTCACTTCCTGATCATGTATGTGGAGCCTCTGCCGGTGAGTACTCAGGACATCTGTTCAAGTAAAGTTTCTGACCCTAAGCAGTAAGCAAACTAGGAATTTATGGCAACCTCTCTGGTGTAATATAACAAACTTAATTCTAAAATTATAATCCTAAAAATACAAAAAGAAGTAGAGATATTGCCTCTTACTTTGAGTTTGATCTTTTTTTGCAGACAAAGAAAAACACCAAAAATTGAAATATTGTCAACCAGCTACAATAAATCTATTATTGATTCATTCAGCATCTCAAGCCTGGAATGTGTTTTAAAAGAAATCCCACAGAATTTTAAATCCAGGAATTCTGGTGGAATCTCTGGACCTGTGATCAGATGGTTCCAGATGAAGAACCTTGCTCATGGCTAGAAACCAATGAGCAAGGGATTAATTATGGAACAATCAGGGCTTTTCCTAAAGATCTGATCTGCTATTTCTAATTTAGACAATATGTGTTGTTTATCTTCTAAGGAATGTACATTTAAAAGAACAAATATCAATGGTCTTTGAAATGTGAAATAAATAAATTATAAAACGATCCCATATTTACACACCAAAAGCATACATCTCAATTAGAATATGATCATACTGGGAATGTTCCAGTAATTCAGTTTATAAAGGAAGCTTGTATATTATAAAGTTTCATTAGAGCAATGGTTCAGGTGTTTGTCTGTTTTTTGTTTTTTTTTTTTGTTTTTTTCCCAGTGTCCTGTCTAGCAATATGGCAATAGGAATTGATGTCTCAATGCCAGATAGAGCTTGACAGATTTTGCTTTTACAAGTGGAGCAAACAGCTTTCGCCATAGTGCTCCACTTGATTTATGCTTGTAAATAGCTTTATTATGATTCCTGCAAGGAGAATTTCAAATTATATGGACATGACAATGGGAGAGTAAAGGAAGAACAAAAAGTGAAAGAAAAAAAAAAGAGTAGAGGTGAAGGAAAGAGGAGATAAAAGGGAGAGAATGATAAAACCTTCTTTGTCTGCTCCATCACCTGGAAATAGACACAAAAAGAACAGCACAACCAACAGACATAAAGCAACAGCTACACTCGAATAACACCTAGATGCCATTGCTAAATCATATATATTATTATGTAAGCTGACATGTGTAATGTGATATTTGAAAAAAGAAAGTGAAAAAACATAAATAAATAAATAAATTATAAGATTACTGTATATAAGTGAACACTTAATACCTGGGATCCAGCACCTGTGGGAGATGTGAAAGTGCACTAGTTTAGGTGAAGATTATCCAGAAATAGCTTGATAGTGATTGTGGAGAACCGAAGGCCCACCTTCCCCGAGCACAGAGGCAGGCGTCAGGGGACCCGTAACCCCGGACTCCCAAGGGGGCCCCTAAAGCAGGTCGCCCAGGAGGGGCCGACACAGGATATCTGCAACCCCCCCCCCAAGGAAGGAGCAGAGACGACCCCGAGGAAATCCCCCAGCCACCGCAATGCCGACGCCCTCAAGAGCCGCGGAGACGAGTCCGTGGGCTCCGCCGGCAGCTAGCCCCACTGAAGTGGTCCCGGCCATGGGCCCTGAGGGCCAGAGGCCCCAGGGGCGCCCCGCCCCCGCGACGAGGGCCCCGGCCGCCCCCCGGGGGGCCAGGCCCCGCGAAGAGGCCGCTGGGAGTGGGCCGGCGCACGCCCGGGAACCCGCCCCAAACCCGAAGCCAACCAATGCGCCAGGGGGCCAAGGCGCCCGCCAACGAAGTGGAGGAGGGCAGGACGTGGGGGGATGGGCTCCGCACCTAGCGGAGACTTGAGATGTTCTTGGGAGAGGGAGCGGACCACACCCCATATCTGGAAAAAAAAAAAAAAAAAAAAAAAAAAAGAACTCATTCACCCCATCCCTCCCTTGTGCCCCACTCACCACACAGAGAGAAAAAAAAAAAAAAAAAAAAAAAAAGACGCTGTACACACATTCCCACATAACACTCACATCCAACACTGACCAAAGGGGGGGGGTCACCCCAAATTGACTATACGACTGCTTGTGCCCGACCCCCGGCCCCGGCCCCAGACCAGACGCCACCCGGACCGGGCTCCCCCAAGAGGGCGGGCCAACACGACCCGCACGAGCCACCCGGCCAGAGCCCCCCCCCCTCCCCCTAAATACCTAATAAACCCCCTCCCTCCCCACCACTCCAGGTGTTTGTCTGTTAATTTGGTTGATTATTGTTTACAGCTAATGGAAAATCATGTTTAGTTTCTCAGAAAAATCACTAATTAATATATCTATTAATTAGTAAAGCTGTCGCTTCAAGCTTGCTCAGTATGAGGGATTGCTGCAAAGCCATGGACAATGCAGACGACTCTCCCTGTGGCTCTACACTTCTTTAGGAGTGAATGCTGCTTGTCGGGACTTTGATGCAATCAACTGGGTTCCCTTATATAGGAAATTTTTTACCAATCTGTATAATCTGATTGAATTTGACTTTGGAAAGTGCCTTGAGATGACATGTTTCATGAATTAGCGCTATATAAATAAAATTTAATTGAACTGAATTGAAAAAATTAATTTGGATTATATGACCATGGATTAATAGAATAATTTACCTTTTGATGACATTCTAGTTTATCAAGATTCAGCTGTACATCCCTAACCGTTTGTGTGTTTTTATTATGTTTATATCTAAAATAAGTTCAGCCATGTACATTCTGCTTGTTGATGGGTTTGTAGACTGAGAAGACTGGGAGGTATTAGCTGTGATGCTGTGGTGCCCTAACCTTTTCTGATTCATGAATGACTTTTCTTTGCCCCTCAGCTGATCTTCCAGGTGACCCCTTTGCGCTGGCCCCAGTGGATCGTGGTCCTAAAGATTTCCATCCCAGTCATCCTCCTGGATGAGGCAATGAAGTATGTTTCCAGGAACCATTTAGAAGGTAGGTTAGGTTTTAGAATGAGGGACTTAAGTCGGTTAAAGCTGGTTTCATTCTGTTCCCTTTTTGTAACATTAAAACGCTTCATTCATCCACTGATCTTTTTTCCGCTCCTTCTTTCTCCTGCTTTCTGTATCAGCATAAATGTTTGTCTCACCTCCTGTGAAAAGGTACCGCAGCCTTTTTCCTGCCTTTTTTCTTCTCTGCTTTAGAACCGGGCGGCATACTGCATTCTCTAAACCACATTTCTTTTTGTGTTGTCCCCGGCAGATGACGAGGAGAAGAAATATTGGCGGCAATGGCAGCTGAACTAAGACCTCTCCCTTGTCGCATTCGCATAGTAAGACACACACAACAGCTACACTCTTCCCTTTATGAGCTAGGAACCTTTTCTCTCCCCTGGCCCTCGTTCCCGTCCCCTGCATGTCCAACATGGCACCACTAAAAACGAGCAAGGCTTAGAGAGAGGAGAGCGTATTTGTGTTCCTGCGAGCATGGCTTAGTACGAGCATGTGAGTGGGGGTGTGTGTGCGTGGGCTGTGTGTGTGCTTGCAGATGCACGACTTTGTTTTAGCTGCGAGGGCAAGAGACGGCTGCAGAAAATAAGAGAGGATAAAACAGCCTCGGGCTTCTTAAAATGTTCATTTGCTCTTTTTAAGTGCACAGTACAGAAAATGGACTTCAGGGAGGGAAGGGGTTTGAGAATGGGGGGTGTTTGGGGTGGGGGGGTTGCTTGTAGTTTAACACAGAGGCTGAAAGAGAGGCGGAGAAGAGAAAGCAAGGTTACAGAAGATGAGGAGAGGTGGACCTGGAGGCAGAGTGTGCGTGGGAGAGCCACCGTATTCACGTCCCGGAGCCTCTGCCGCTGCCGCCACCCACATGGCTGCAGGAGCACCGTCTTACCAGAACAACTTCCACTGCGTCTTCGCCATTTGTGTTTCCTCCTAGCAAACTCTTCTGAGGGTTACCCTCCTTTGAGATCTCTCTCTCTAGCCCCATTTACACTACCCTTGTTAAACCGATCCATGCCGAGCTCGGTCCGAGCTTGGATCAGTTAACCAAGCCGAGCTTGGTTCTGACGACCGTTTACACATCACGCTATCTCGGTTCCTTGGTTTCCTCGCCTCCTAGTGACGATCTGCGGTACTACTGCTTTCTAGGCTTGAAGGAGGAAATCAAGCAAATAAAAATGGCAGCGCCCGTAACATTCAGGAAGTTGTGTTTGGTTATATTTCGTTGTTTGCGGAGAGTCCGGCGAAGACGGCAACTTTTGGTGAATTTACTTGACAGAGTCGGCTTTTGGTAAGTGGATAAGACAATCCATCCATCCATTTTCTAACCCGCTTAGTCCCTCATGGGGTCGCAGGGGTTGCTGGTGCCTATCTCCAGTGCTCACTGGGCGAGAGGCAGGGTACACCGTGGACAGGTCGGCAGTCTGTCACAACACATAGACAGACAGGACAAACAACCATTCAAACCTAAGGACAATTTAGAGAAGCCAATTAACCTAACAGTCATGTTTTTGGACATGACCCATAAGCTTTAGTTATAGCTGGAGACGCACTGATCAGCATATCGTGGCCGATAAAGCTTCGGACTGTGGGAGGAAGCCGGAGTACCCACACATGCACAGGGAGAACATGCAAACTCCATACAGAAAGACCCAGGGTTGGACTCGAACCCAGGACCTTCTTGCTGCAAGGCAACAGCGCTACCCACTGCGCCACTGTGCAGCTGGATAAGACAAACAAACGTCTAATAAGGATTTACAGACGCAGGAAACGACAGACACTGATGTTCATCACGCTGCTAAGCAGAATCATCACTGGAAATCGTGTGTCACGGTAGGGAAGCTAGTATTTTTATGAATGTCTGAAATGTCAGCTGGCTGTAAGGAGGTGACGCAGTCTGCTCATGCGCTCTCCGTTATTAGAGAAACGGGCCAGAAAAAAAAACAGGCCGAGCCCACACATGGAACTGGTCTGCATTTAGCGCGGTCCGGTTGTGTCTGGCTCGGTTCAGTTCAGTTTGCGTTCTATTTACACTCGATAGTTATGTAAAAAGGGGTAGTGTAAACGGGGTCTCTTTCCTGCACCCTGTTTGAGGAGGCAGGTTTGGGCCTCAGTTTGTGGCTCTGTTTTTTTTTTTTTTTTGGATGGGGGGGTCGGGGTAAAGGTGTGAATAGCTTTAACACTGCTTGGCAGCTTCTATCAGCTCTTGATTCGAGGAGCTGAGGTCAGCTGCCGCACTGGGCCAAACTGAAACGGAATAAACACGATCCCCTGCAAAGCTAAATTAACAAAATACAAATCATAGATCCTGATCAGGCTCAGCATTAAAGTCAAATGACTTTTCATCCAGGCGCTGTATCCTGTCATAGAACTTTTCAGTAGTGGTTGCCAAATTGACCCTCCTACATGAACTTTAAGAGACAGGACGAAAAAAAGTAGCAAACGGCAGCATGTCAGTGGAACCTGCTGCACCCATTTAGCACATTTAGCCTCCAATACTCATAAGCTTTAGTTATAGCTGGAGACGCACTGATCAGCATATCGTGGCCGATAAAGCTTTGAGCGCCTTCTAAACCCCCCTGCATCACCAAGGTAAAGATGCGGTCCTAATGGATGTGTTTCCAGCAACTTTTAATAAGTGAGTAAATGTCCACCGGCCTGTTTGTCCTGGGTTGTGCCTCCTGTGTGCTGCTTCCTCAGCTCTCTCAGCGCTTTTGCGGCTTACTTGCTGATTGCTCTAAAATGACTAGGCAATGTATTTGACTGAATGAACCCATGGGGATCTGAATGTGTGTTTTAAGTCTTAAATTTGCAGTTTTCTGGAGGGCCCTGGTGCTCTATGGGGTGGGGGTGAGGGGGCGGTCAAAGAATTCTTTTGATTACTTGGGGGTGGGGGGGTTGCTTTCATGTTTTAAGGGTAGGACGCACAAAGAAAACTAAAATGTCAGTCAGGTGCTGGTTTAAAACACTGTCGGTCGCCCCTCCGCTTTGATCAAAGAGAACTTCTGGATAGAAATGTAACGAATAGATAAAAAGATGTTCTTTTCTTGGTTATGACTTGAACATTTTTGGAAAATCTTACTATCTGAGATCTCTGGTGGTATTAACAGCCTGACTTGGGGGTGACTGTCTGTGAGGAATTCTCTCTTGTTTAACTAAAGTGATCTGGGTGGAGCAGACGCAGTGTGTAGCCCCTCCTCCTGTTGCTTCCTGACCTGGTTGCCATTAGTAGGACTCATCTTCCCAGTGAGACTTTAGAACTGGAGGGAATCCCCATTCTGAGACACCAGTCTGCTGTTCCTCGCTCTGCATCTACTTTGTCGCTTGAGAACTTTTTTTATTGTTATTATTAACTCCAGGGACGTGAACATCCAAGATGTTTCCAGCTTCCGGTGTTCTCCATGGATCACCCTTAGAAACATGTAGTCGGGAATCAGCTTTGTGCAGAAGAGGGCAAAGCAAACTTAATAATGACGCATTAGGGGGAAGAAAAGTGAGGCTGGATTAATCCTCTCATTTCTTAGAAAAAGCCACCTTGCTTCACCCTTAGAATAATGCTCCTCCGCCCTTACCAGGGGACCACCCTTTAACCACAGACACCCCCACCCCCGCCGCCCCACCCAGGTTCCTAGGTCTCTGTAACATGCTGGCACTCCTGCCGTCGGGCACTATAGGTCTGTATAGCCTTGTTATTTACTACTGAATCCTCAATTCTGTACAGGCGAGAAGAATATGATCGCATGGAACCTTGTTACTGTAATAACAACCTATACAATATGTAATATTTATTTTTTTCTGATCATCATACTTAAGTCAGGCAGACTTGCAAGGAAACAGTTTTTTGTTTTTACATCTCCGTTGGCTAACAATCTGTCTTTTTCTCTTTTTTTTCTCTTGTGTGCATTCAATATAAGGTCATTTCCTATCGGTTTTTGTTTGGATTTTACAGTAGCTGTTTTTTCTTTTTCTTTTTACTGTAGAGAAAAACAATATGAACTTCAGATAGAGAAGAGTAGTGCTTCTGTTAGTGGCAATGACGTGGATTGTTTCAGCGAGGGCTATCTGGTGTGGGAGGCTCAGCAAGCAGCTCGTGAGCTGTGTCTGGTTTACACTGAGCAGTGACGAAGTCCTGACGTTTTATGACTGTACGTTGTTGGTGAGAAACAGCAGGCTCTGGAGACCCACGGCAGTCCTTTCAGGTGGGGAACCGACTGCGCAACTCTTCCATTTGAAGCCCTTGTTCTGGAAAACTATGGCTGCCGTCAGTCAAAGCGTGGGAGCAGCCGGGTTCTGTGGAACTCCCTGCCTGTCAGATTACACACGGAGAGGACAGGGCGAGACGTCTCCAGAGCCTGGCTTCCACCTCCGAGAAATAAAAAGGATTCTCTGTGTTGCCTTGTTAATGTTGATTGTGGACACATCATTTCATAAACAACAGATGTGGAAATAAAGATTATTTATCTTGTTATTTATCCAGAGTTTGTGTTCTTTGTCGTGCGTCTAACTGTATATATTTCTTTGATGTTGTAAATTGGAAAGGAGCAGCAGCACGACTGGAGCAGACGTGTTACGGGCAGATGCTGAAGCATCTGATGGTTGATAACAGGATGAAACTAAAAAAAGAAAGGAATGCTCTGTAGAGGGTGCAGATCCTACTGTACCAGGAAACGCTGAGCAACTGATTAGGATGTGCAGATGTCAGAGTGGCCTCATGCAAATCTGAACACGGATACCATTTAAACTCACTCTGCTGGTCTAGAAAGACAGGGAACTGCCTGAAGACTCTCTCCACCACGTAGAGATGGATTTTATTGGGATTTTGACCAGTAGATCGACAGGAAGCGCTGCGTTATTCTAAAGTGAAGGGAGAACGTAGCAGTTAGTGAAGGGGTATCGGAGTAAAGGGGGTTTACAAATGCATTAAAAAAAATCTTAAATTTGTATCCACTTCCAAAATAAGGAGCAACATATCAACGGCTTCTTTGGTCTGACACATTATGCATTTCCTGGGGATTTTAAAGTAAAATACAGGTTTATGTTTCTAATGTGACAGCAAGTTAAAAAGCTAAAGGTGCATAGGCACGTTATTTGACTTTTTAAAATGTATGTCAGTGGCTCACTCTGGTTGCATAGTTTTTATGAAAGATTATTACGTCCTGCTGACGTATTAGTTGTTACTTTGGTATTTTATGCTTTGTTTTTGCTCAGTTTGTTAGTAAATAAAGCTTTTTTGGTTTACTTACGATATTAATGGAAGTACCTATTGCGCATGCGCAGCATGGGTTAAAACAAGGAAGCAGCCAGTGTTGTATAAAGTACTGAAATCTCGGAGTCAAGTAAAAGTATAAGTACCTCTCCAAAATATGACTTTGGTAAAAGTCCAAGTAACTGACTGAAATGTTACTTGAGTAAAAGTCTTAAAGTATCTGAAATGTCTTGTACTTAAGTATGAAAATTACTGTAAAAATAGATGTACTCAAGTAATGTAATGAAAAGTATAAGTAAAAAGTAAAACAAAGCACATGCAGTTTGAATGAAATTTTTTAGATTTTGGTAAACTTTGAAAGTCAAATTCACTTAAAATAATATAAACAACCAAGTGCAGGAGAAATTTAGACCAAGTTTAGACAGAAAATACAACCTTTTTGTAAGCTTTCAGTTTTCCTTCTTCAAGCAAGGTCAGTGCTAAGCAACCAACACACAACCAAGTGCAGGCAAAGGTGGTGTATACTAAGAACATGGTGAAGTGATAAACCAGGCTTAGTTAACCTACAGGAAGTGGTAAACCTGCTAATAGATACACCTGCAGGCCGGCCAGCTGACAGCTTTGCTAGGGCCCGGGACAACACAGTCTTTTTGGGCCCCCCCTATACACCTGCCGCCAGCACACCACACACACAAATCTCTGTATTTTATCCTGGATATTTTCAACCCAGCTATTGAATTTAGTGCACTAGATGATCTTTTCTTCATAAGAGAACAGCAAGCACTGCACCCAAAATATGGCCTTTTTTGACCTGCTGTATATCAGCCAGCCCATAACAATTTTTCCCTTCCATTGCAGGAGGTAGAATATGTTAGATACTTTGGGAATTCTTTGCCCTCTGAATCTGCTAGCTCCGCCCTGGTTTATACTAATTTATTAATGGACAGTGTGGAAATCTATGAACAATAAAACCAATGTAAATAGTGTTCCTTTGTTTTATTTGTCTTTATCCTAATTCTAGAAGTAGAAATAGTCAAATAAATAACACTATTATTTTGTGGAACCCTAATCATACTATTATAACTACGCAAAGGTCTAACCAAGAGTAGCAGTTGTTTAGGCAGCATCTAATGTTCTTATGCAAAAGAAATTACACCTGCTATTTATGCCTGAACTGCCTCAAATGGTCGAAAATAAATGAAAGCAACAATAACAACGAAATAATGGTAAAAGTGACACTCTCACTGTGACGGCTGTGGCTAAGAATCTGAATTTTTATGACCTACAGTCTTTCCTTTTCCATCTTTCCAGCAGTCTTCAGAACTCCTGCCTGGCACAGAATATTTAGGTTTATAGAGGAGATTAGGTTTTTGTTGATAAAATGTGTTATACTTCAGAATTAAATGCTATTTTGAGATATTAACGTTGGTTACTTACATTTCTTATGGTTGAGTTTATTGAAGGGGTGTAGCAGGTGAATGACGTGGAACCAGAGTCTTACAGCTGACGAGGGTATAGAGCACCGAAGCTGGCCGGCAGGAGGCGTGTAACGTGACTTGAAACCAGAACATCAGCGGCGTGGAACTGAGACCAGAACATCAGAGGCATGGAACTGAGACCAGAACATCAGCGGCTTGGGCTTGAGACCAGAACCTCAGTGGCGTGAACTTGAGACCAGAACTTCAGAGGCGCGGACTTGAGAGCTGAGCTGGAGCTGGGCAGTGACTGAAACAAAACACAGTTGGAAAGAAAAACCTCTGACAGGAACTGAGCGGGAGTGAGCACTATGGACCGGCGACGGGAACAGAAAGAGGTGAGTCTTATAAAGCGGTGGAAACAGGTGATGACAGATCAGGGTTAATTGCTGCCTGACAGGTGACGGGGAGTTAAGGCTAATTAGTGTATGGAGCAGAGCGAGGGAGGGCTGAGTGAACTGCACACTAAAGACAGACAAAACCTAAACCATGACAATTTTGAGATATTAACGTTGGTTACTTACATTTCTCAAGTTCAACAATTCAAAACTCTCTCTGCTGCTTCTGATCAGAACTACACTCAGTAGCTTTCACCTATTTTAGTGCTGATAATATTTAGTTTCTTAACTGGGACTAGTTTCGTAGTCTAGTATCCCAGAAATCTCGCGCTCCAAGCACGTAAGCACATGCACGCACACACGTAATAGAAAACAGCCAATTAGGAAGAGGAAAGGCGGAGTTTAAGGCAGCACAACCAATGAGAGCAGAGTTAGAGGGGGGGTCTCTACCTTGTCAATCAAACGCCAGACGCGTTAGTGATTGGCTGCGTGGAGCGCCAGGCCCCGCCCCCGCTGGCGCACAGCAACTTTGAAATGTCACGCCGAGCGCTTCAAACGGAGGCGCTCCGGTGCATGTATGCACGTCTGGCAGAGCCGAACCGACACTTTTTTTGTAACGAGTAACTAAACCAAACATTGAAAATGTATCGGAGTAAAAGTATGCAATTAAGTTCGGAAATATAGTGAAGTAAAAGTAAAAGTAATCAATAAAAATTATACTTGAGAAAAGTATAAAGTACTCCAAAATATACTTAAGTACAGTAGTGAAGTATTTTTACTTCGTTACTATACAACACTGGAAGCAGCTAATGGCTATTAGCATCTCCGAGCAAAACAATGAAGAAAAGTTCAAGAGCCAGTGAAAAAGAGCACAAAAAAAGTGATTCCAAGAGGGAAAAGACTGGAATGTTGCTGGGAATACAGTATGACCATTGGTGTTCACTGAAGTGGAAGCTAAACCTGCCAAGGCTCAGATGTGACCGCAGAGTTGATTGACATGAGTAAATGTTCTGATATGAAGCTCTTAAGTTTTTGTAGATTGGTTTATTTAATTAATAACGGTTAGTCATCGATCACGGCGAGCTGCCGTTTCATTGTGAAGCATTCCAGAGGCTCAGGCTCAGTCTGGCATTATTTACAATTGGCATTATGATACTTCTGCAATACTGCCACTAGATGTCGCCATATCTGTTTATATTTGTTAATCGCGCCCGAGAGCAAATTATTTTTTGGTTCATGGACGACTATCAAAACACTATCAAGATGGAGGCTTGGTGTAATAACCTCATTTTTTTCCTGATCAAACGGTTTTTGGTCTTTTATAAGCATTTTACATGGCTATATCCGTTATGAATATTATTGGATAGCACTATATTCCCTGGGGTGCTTATACTAGGTCTATCAGCACACCCATCACTGCTTCACAGTGGAAAATGTAACCAAATATCTTTGAGCCTTTAAATTATTGTTCAGGAATAAATTTACTGCCGTATATAAAGCAGACTTGCAGTGTAGACAACTAGCAGAAGGTTACGAAAAGCAAAGGCCTGCATTTGTTTTCTAAAACATGAATTTCCCTTTGCTATTAATGAAGTAGTTTGTTTTTTTAACTTTTTAAATAAAATAGTTTTGAAGTATGCTGATATTTCATATCTTCATAGCTGAAGGTGCAAATGAATTTTCTCTTACAGATACCGGTGCTGCAATTAATGTCATTCCTGGAAGTAATTTCTCCCTCACATCTGTGTGAAACATATCCAACAGCTGTTTGTTTCTATTTAGAATATGCACTTAGTTTAAACGCTCCCTTCAGTGGCAGGAAGGGGAAGCTGAGGATCAAACCACCAACTCCTGGCTGCTGAACAACCTGGAGTTCATGATTTCATTTCAGTGATCTGAACAGATCAGCGTTTAGCACAATATACGGGTTCAGTTCTGTTGATGGGGACTTATTTCCATGCTGCTCATTTCCCCTCCTCAGTAATTGGAATATGTGATCCTGAGCTGCTCTTTCCCTTCTAAGCCACAGCAGCCTTAAATAAGAAAAAAAACATCATCTTTGCTTTTCTATTTTTAAATAGAAGGTTGAAACTTTAATGACATGAAATGCTGAAAATGTATCAAGTATTGAATAATTAGGAAGGTCCTTAATATGATTTATTATTTTTTCCAGTTATTTTCTATGGTTGTGCAACTGAGTAATGTAAAGCTGTCTTCAACATAATAGTATGTTTATAAAAAAAGAAAAAGTCAAAAGTTTGCTCTATTTCTCTGTAAATCAGTCAAGCTGGTTTTGGGGAAATCCTTAAACCTCTGTGGTGCACGTTTCTTTCAGCAGTGGGATTTTGTGGGGGCTTCTTCCTGATTGCTTCACATCTTACACCCCTTCTGATCACCCTGGAGCGGCTCAGGATTGAATATTCACTCCTTTGCCCCTCCTGTAAATTGCTTGAATAGTATATTTTTCTGTTTTCTTTAACATCGTTCTTGTTTGTTTTCTATCTTAAAGCATTTGAGACAACGCTTCAACATTTTATTGAAAGTACACTCGACCAATTTTCTCTGATCCTCAGAGAGGAATGCACTACAATCAACATGTAAAACATTTGCTGCCTTTAGCACGGCCACCTGTTTGAAACCAGTTTTTTCTACAGAACAACCTCACAGATAGATCTCCACACTGCTGTTATTTTGAATGAATCCCTCTCAATGATTCAATTACGCCGAATCAGCAGCATGCAGGTCATGTCTGCTGCATCTGGAGGTTTTCTGTTAATCTACTACACCTACTACTAAATAAGTTGCCAATGTAGAAATGTAATTTGCGCCACGAACACAGAGACTGATCTGGTTGGTGGTGTTGGACTGCTATTTTGGATCCAGCTGTACATGAAGTCAGGACACAAGGGAAGTTATTGTCCACTTTTTTAACATCGGATTTGAGTGATCACTGGTCTGAGAGGTGGACTTGGTTGAATGAAAGAATGAGCGGCTGTCTGTCTCCACATTTCCACCTCATCGCCGGACCAACTTTAAAGAGAAAGGTGGCAGGGGACTGGAGCTGCAATCCAGAATGCTGCTCTGAAATAAACTAGAGTAGTAACTGGTAGATAATGAATAATGTAGTTTTGTTACTTTACTGCAGGCATAAAGGAGAACAAATTAATAAAAATCTTCAAAAACAAACAAGAAAGGGAAATAAAAGTTTTTCCTCATCATTAAAAAAAATCATACTTTCTGTGTGAGAGAAAAGCAAAGAATCTCTGGACACAGTCACAGGTTGCTGTAACTGCTGTGGCGCACTGAATGGAGAGAGAAAAATCAAACTGAACCTCAGTGCTGGTGAGGTTCGTCCAGGAGAGGGAGATGTTGAACCACAGTCTCACCCCCCCCCCCCCCCCCCCCACCTGTGAAGCCTCACAGTGACTGCTGCTGTCAGCACATTCAATATATGATTCTAACACATATTGAACATACTGATTGAATATGGTTATTCTCAGAAAGCTGTGTTGACTGAGCCCCAGCAGTGTCCTGCAGTAACAATACGAACAGCAGGGGGCAGCTGAACCATCTTCTTGACATCTTGATGAAATCCAGTGACACCCTCATACAGTTGTCTGACAACCAATTACCGCATGGTTAGCGCTGTGTCTGGATCCCACATGAGAGAGTGACGCGTGGTTATGCCCTCCCAGAGGACAAGCATCACAGAGAGAAGCGGGGACCCCAGGGGGCTGCAGAAGGATTCAAAGCTCTGTGGTACTGGGCTGTTATTTCCACACCGAACCTCACATGGATGCTGGATTTGGGAAGTCAGCGGGGACCCTAGCCCAGCAAAATATACACACAGACTAATGACAGCAGCTGAGACAACTAAAGGAAAGGCCACACATCTTCCTAGAGTCCTGATAAACTGTTTCAGAAGCTTGGACTTGTTCAGATTTTGTCATGTCACAACAACGAAGCTTTACATTGGGGTTTCTGTCTGAAAGGCCAGCATAAAGCAGGTTTTTTGTTAAAAAACCTATTTGTTTAGAGTTGCCTTTAAAGCTGTAGTTGGTAATCCTGTTCAGAAACACCTTTTGTTATACTGGGTAAAATCGTCCTTCCATCCTGAAAGTAGTTAGCTTTTAGTAGTAGTATTCACAAAAAGGAAGTTCAAAAATTGTTCTATGTGGGATCTATAAAAACTATAACCAATCTCTGCCGTTTGGTCCGAAGGGCATGGATTTGATACTGAAAACGAAAATCAAAAATGTTCATAAAAATAAAAATCTAGTTAAAAAAAAAAGATACAGATCAATATAATTGGTTACTTTTAAAACCCACATGCTAGAAGCTGCATAAAAATATAGACTGTTAGATCAAAAGAACAGATAAATGTTGGATCAAGACACGTTTAGGTATTCCATGCACTCAGCAGCCCTTTGGCCTTCAGGTAGTTTAATCAAAAGCCAAGGACCATAACAATGCCCACAAGCTTTCAGCGTCTCCCAGAGCACTGTTCAACTCAGCATCTGACAGTAGACAGAGAATACTACCAACATGTAGCATACCAAGACATGGTGGTCCACCTACACTGACAGGCCAGGCGAGGGGAGCATTATTTAGAGAAGCAGGAAAAACAGCCATGGTAACTTTGGAGGAGCTGCAGAGTTTCATGCTTATCAGCAGACATTGATAGTGCGCTCAGCAAAAGGTGCGATACGAAGAAAGAAAACCATAAAGTTCTGTTTGCAGTTTCCAGCAAGCCATATGCCTATGGAACATGGCAAAAGCAAGAAGGTGTTCTGATCAGATGAGATGATAGCAATACTTTTTGACTTGAACTGTCCATGCAAAATACCTTGAGTGACAGAAACCTAACGCTGCTCTGGGAAACCACGCTCTTTGTCAGCCGGGACAGGGAAGCTGGTTAGAGTTGGATGGATGGAGCTAAATTCGGGAACGATCCTGGAGAAAACACCGTTAGAAGACCGGAGACAGGGGTGGACGTTCACTTTGACAGGACAGCAGCCTGAGCTACGATCAAATGGTTTAGATCAAAGTTTATTCATGTGTCCAGCCAAACTCCAGACCTAAACAAAAGTAAGAATCCATTTCGAACTGACTGAGCTTAGCCTATTTTGCAGAGAGTAATGGTAAAAAATATCAGTACCTAGACGTGCAAAGCAGGATCAGACCTATTTTTTAGCTATTGCAGCGAAAGGTGGTTTTATAAAGCATTAACTCAGGGCTGAGCATAATTGTCCTCGAAACATTTCAGACATTATTTACAAAAGCTTTGAAAACCAAATACCATTTCTTTCCATTTCACATATGCACTACTTCTTGCTGGTGTATCAGGGAGAATCTCAGTGAACCGCTCTGTAGTTTGGGCTGTGATGTGACAAAATTAACTCTTCAAGAGAATCCTGTCTGTCTGCTAAAAATTTCAGAACAATCTGAAGAGAAGATTGGCAAAGTGAGGTGATGCAGCACTAGTTAACCAAGCCAACGCTCTGCTTGTTTCATTCCCACTATTAATTCTGCTTTCTTCCTCCAACTCAACCTCAAACCCGTCGAGGACACCTTTTTTACACTCCTTGTAAAGAACTGAAATTAATCTGTCAGATTTGTTAATGAAACACAAATAAAAACAGGAAACCCGGATCCTGAAGGAGGTGTAATGTAAGGACACCGAGGACCTACTTTCAGAGCAAAAACAGGATGAAACTAAGACTAAGACGTGTCGGCTGACAAACAGATGGAGAGATAGGAGGGGAAACTAAACTTAGTTTACTTGCAGGATTTTTCAAATCTGCAATGTTGGTTTTTGTGAAACTGACCACAGCTCCCACTGAGTCTAAGTCGTTACCCTTCTGCTTCCAGATACCTTCCTTTACTAAAGTTGGACGAGCTTCACTGCAAGTTGGATATCTTTGATAAGGATCTGGCTATGCGGCATGCCTTTTAGCCCCATGGGGCCCGCCTAAGTATGCTCATAAATGGCTGCATTTCAGCTGGCTTTCGTCGTGGTTCACATGAAAACCAACCAGTACTGCTTACAGTGCGGGAGGCTCTAAGAGGAGCAGCATCCAAACCGCCAGACTGGCTAGAGGAAACTTCAAAAATGCTCATTGTGCTGTGAGGACGGACACTTTTGCCTGGTGTGCTGTGAGGCTGAAGCTGTTGCCAAGGAACCGAATGAACTTGCTATGAACTCCTAACACGTCCTCACCCTAGATGGGAAAGTGGTCCTGTAAGCAATGGCTCATCGGTGTTAAATATGAGACGTCAATTAATGTAATGCAGAGTTGTCACAGAAGACCAGCTCGAAGAAAAATGGTGGAATTTTGTATCATTTAAACTGCCGCAAAGAAACACTGTTTTGTTCAAAGTCACTAGAAAGAAACATGCGAGCATCAGAATAGCCAGCGACAAGAGGTAAGTCTATTCACTAAACAGAGTACGAGCAGAGCAGAGACAGAAGTATAAATTAAGTGTGAATAAAGGGTGTTAGTGAGTAAGAGAGGTGTTGGCAGCAGAGGTCTTCCTGTTAGGGAAAAGCTAAAGAGATTGTAAAAAAGTAAAGAAGGATGTCCTTGCTCTGATAGTGTTTGGTAGCTCACACCCCATCATGCAACCAGTTCTAAGGCTCAGAGTGAGGGCAGCTTTGGGATGGCCGTGCCAGATCAATGTAACAATTTTAACTCTGTTTATGTCAAGGGTTTCTACTCTGTTTAGTCTTTTCTGTTAGATTTTTAAAGCTTCCTGAGTTATAGTGATGGCACTAACAGCACAAGATGCGGCTGGATGTTGCCAACAAGTGGAGGTCTATGGGTCTTTGAGTATGCACGCACTCTGTAACAGATAGATTAGATGTGATAAGAAGGTCTCATTATTAGAATGATGATGTGTTGGAGAGGTATTCATACCCCTTAAACATTTCCGGTTCGTTACAAACACAAATTTAAATGCAAATATAAATTCAGACACAAAGTAGTGCTTACCTGGGAGGTGGAAGGAAATCGATGCATGGTTTTTCCCATTTTTTCATAGATCAAAATCTGAAAAGCGTGGTGTTTACTTATATTCAGTCTTCAAGCTTTCAGATTTCACCTGATCAATCAATCCACAGAGTTTACCTGCGAGTACTTCGACGTCAGTACAGCTGTTCTGTGAAGGGTCCAAATAATTTATGTTTCTATTTACCTTTTTTTCATCCAGGTGAGTCGACTGGGATCCAATTCTCATTTACCAACGGGCCCAAGAAGCAGCAAGAAAAGTTGACACAAAAAAATGACAATAGAAGCAATGACAGCTGTTATACAGATTTACACAACATGAAGCTTTGAACATCTCACAGAGCACTGTTCTTTCCATCATTGTGTAAATATGGAAAGAGTACGACACAACAGCACACCTACCAACACTTAGCCGTGGACCGAAACCAACAGGCTCGGCAAGTTTATCAGACACGAAGCCAAGAGACATTAATTGCATTTTCCCTGAAAAACTAACTAAATTGATGATATTATAGCCTTTTTTGTGCTCTTTTTCTTTTCCGTTCTTCTGTTTGTTGCTCGTTTTATTTTTATTGCTGAAGAAAAAGCCTCCCCACAGTATGATCCTACCACCACCATATCTTACCAGCGCGATGGCGTGCTCAGGTTGATGAGCAGTGCTAGCTTTGTGCCACGCTTAGTGTTTTGCTTTGGTGTTATGTAACCAGAAATGAGGTCACATGAGCTTTGGAGCCTTTTTGTTTTACAGAAAACAGGAAGAAGATCTGGAACTAAGGTCAGACCTCATCATTTCTGGATCTAAAACCCATTGTTTGCTATGTCCTCTACATTGTGGCAAACACTAAATGGGAAATCTCATGGCTTTTAGACAACAATGGCTTTTTTATCGACTCTTTCCCATTAAGGCCAGATAGGACTGGAGTGCAGGAATAATAGTTGCCCAGTCAAGAGGTTCTCCCACCTGCGCTGTGGATCTCTGCAGCTCTTCCAGAGTCACCATGGTGCTTTTGAAAGTTTGCCTTACACATCATTCTTTACAAACAGTTTAACAGGAATGTTTATGACACTGAAGAGTATTAAAAGGTCACTCTCTGTGACATTCCCAGCTGTGTAAACTGGTTTTAGTTTGTGTTTTTAAGTGAACATTGCACCTATTTTATCTCATTTAATGCAGATAAAATGTCAACATCTGAGAAGCAGAGGTAGTTTTGCTGAACTGCTGCTCAGAATAGCAGCATTGTGGTTATGGGCAGCAGAGTAATCTAAATGATCTTACCATAGGCAAAGAGAAGGTGAGCATAAATCACAGCGATGTGACAAGCTGCTTCAACCCCTCTCTCTGGGTCCATGTTTTGACTGTGAGGAGTGATAGAATATAGATATTAATGTTTTCAGTCCCTCACTGTAGAAGTAGTATAAAATGTTCACGTTTCTACACTTTTCCCCAAAATATATCTTGTATTCCTTTACTTGAATATTTTACAATACAGCATGGTGTATTACAATTGAGATGTAAATCTGAGTTTCCCGTGATAATTTCACACAGGCACAAGCAGTTTGATGCTCAGTAAGGAACTTGATGCAGAAGGTCCATTCATTGTCTATACCCACTTGTCCTTGCAGGGTCGTGGGTAGGGTGAAGCTTTTCTCCAGCAGTCATCGGTGAGAGGCAGAGTACGTCCCGAACAAGTCGCCAGTCCATCTCAGGGCAACACAGAGACCAACAGGACAATCGACCGCACACACACACACACACACACTCATACCTGCAGTGTCTTGCAAAAGTTTACTTTTTACCCATTTTTTACATTGCAATCTGTTTTTGTTTTTAAATCCCTTTATGTGGGGGAAGTGAAACAAGGAAAAATTAAAAACTGAAATTTGACATGTGTATATGCATTTACCCCCTTTGCTACAAAGCTCTAAAACGTTCTGGTGCAACCAATCCATATTAGCTTCAAAAGTCACGTAATTAGTGAAACGAAGTCCACCTCTGTGCTATATGTCAGAGGATCTGTTAGAATAAACACACATTTTCTGAAAGGCCCCAGAGGCTGCAGCACCTCTAAGCAAAAAGTATCACGCCATGAAGACCAAGGAGCTCTCCAAACAAGTCAGGGACAAGGTTGTTGAGAAGTACAAGTCAGGGTGGGGTTATCAAAAATATCCCCAGAGCACCATCAAATCCATCATCTTCAACTGGAAAGCACATGGGGCTGCAACAAACCTACCAGGAGAGCGCGGTGGCACTCTCCTGGTAGCCACTTGCGTCTGAAACTGCTGCAAATGGTAGCTCTAGAGTACTGACTTTAGGGGGAGTTAAAGGTTATGCATACTGAAGTTTTCTGTTATTCTGTTCTACTATATTTGTTTGCTTCACAATAAAAAAGGAATCTTCAAAGTTGTATGCATGTTCGGTAAATGACATGGTGCAAACTCCCACCTGCGAGAACAGGTTTTTTTCACTGCAGCAGCGGTGTCATGCAGAATGACAGAGATGATTGGAATCCAAGAGACAGACAAGGGTTGAACGGTGATCAGAGGTAGGCAGAAAAATTGAAAGGTTAAGCAATGCTCACAAGTCAGGGTACAGAAACAAAGTTGTGGTCCAGAGATCAAAAGCTTGGTAAGGCAAGGCAAGTTTATTTATATAGCACATTTAAGTAACAAGAAACTTCAAAGTGCTGTACATGAACAGAACATAAGAAAAAAAACTACACAGGAAAGCACATAGCACTGAAATAGTGGCAGTAGGTCTGGAAAAGTTGGACTACAAACTTAAACTAATGAAGTTTCAGTTATCAATAGGTTGAACTGAACATTCACATTCAAAGGCAACTCTACAGAAATTGGTTTTTAACCTTGTCTTAAAGGAACTCAGGGTTTCAGCACTTTTACTGTCTTCTGGGTGTTTGTTCCAGATATATAGATATGCTGCTTCTCCTTGTTTGGTTCTGGTTCTGGGTATGTAGAGTAGACTTAAGCCAGAAGACCTTAGTGGTCTGGAGAGTTGATACACTGACAACAAGTCTGTGATGTATTTTGGTGCTAAGCCGTTCAGGATTTCTAGACTAACAGGAGTATTTTAAAGTCCCCAGGCCATGGTGCTGAGTTTAATTTCCATGAGTTGTCTGTGCACGCCTGCCTCTTTTTCAGTGTCACAGCACCACCAATGGGGCCACCATACCTACTACAACCTTTTCAGTTGTGCAGCCTCGTCTCGTGTGGATGCTAATTTTTCCTTAATCGTTTATGAAAATTTACCGTGTTCATCTCCGTGTAGACAACGCCTGGAACCTAGAATGGTACATCCCAGACTCTACAGGCCTCAGTAGTCAGGTAAAGTGTCAAAGTTCAAGGCAGGACTGTTAGAAAAAGACTCAACAAATGTTGCTTTTTTCCCAAGAGGTTTGCAAAGTGAAAGCCTTTTCTTTCTAAAAAAAGAAAAGAAAATAACTGCAGCACGGTTTGGATTTTCTAAGAAACTTAGATAACCGGTCATGATAAGGAACTGCAGTTGCTTTGCAGCCATGTGACCCAGTGACGTTAGAGTTATTGAGTTGACATGAATGTTTCTGTAGATCAAAGTAATCTAGAGAAAAGACATGAGGCCATCTGTCTGATGGCTGAAGCTTTGTTGAAACTGGGGCATAGAAAAAGACAAAGCTCTAAACACATCACATTAAATTCAGTGTCAGAGCTATTTACAGTACTATGTAAAAGTACTCATACCCCTTGAACTTTTTCATAGTTTTTCATGCTAAAACCATAATTTACTGTTTTTTATTGGGATTATATGTCACAGAATTACAAAGCAGTGCATAATAAAGGGTAACGAAACTCGTTCACGGTTTTCAACACTGTTTACAGATAAAAATCTAGCATGGTGAGCGCTGATGTTCAGCCCCCTCTGAATCAGTTCTGAAAGCATCATCCTTGACTGCAATAAAAGCTGAAAGTCTTATGGGCTGTGACTCTTACCAGATCCTGAGAGTGAAATTTCAGAGAATTCTTTTTTGGTAAAGTAGCTCACTTTTGTAAGAAAAAAACCCAGAAAACACGTGTAATGCTTGTTGATGAGCTTCAAGTCTCTGAAGCCGGGAGGCTTCCTTGCCATCACCCTAATCTTTAGCTCCGACTACGTCTAAGTCCTGTCAGGATATGTCTGGGCTGCTCCAACATGTCAGGATTACTTCTGGTCAGTAGAAATATTTTGGTAAGATTATACATATATATTAGAACAATGACACTTCCTGCACAAACAATAAGTCTCACTTTAACATTTGCAGGTTTGCATCTACAAATGTAACTGTTCTGTTAGAACATGCTTAAAATGCTTACAAGATGTCAAAGACCTGAGAATGTTTTTAAGTACAAATATAAAATAGGCTAATTCCAGTGTTGTATAAAGTACTGGAATCTCGGAGTCAAGTAAAAGTATAGGTACCTCTCCAAAATATGACTTTGGTAAAAGTCCAAGTCACTGACTGAAATTTTACTTGAGTAAAAGTCTTAAAGTGTCTGAAATGTCTTGTACTTAAGTATGACAATTACTGTAAAAATAGATGTACTCAAGTAATGTGATGAAAAGTATAAGTAAAAAGTAAAACAAAGCAAACGCAGTTTGAATGACATTTTTTAGATTTTGGTAAACTTTGAAAGTCAAAATCACTTAAAATAATATAAACAACCAAGTGCAGGAGAAATTTAGACCAAGTTTAGACAGAAAATACAACCTTTTTGTTAGCTTTCAGTTTTCCTTCTTCAAGTAAGGTCAGTGCTATATACTTTAAAACTATACACAACCAAGTGCAGGCTGTCACACTCTGAAGGCCGGGTGCAGGCTGAGCTCTCTCTCTCCTCCTCTGCAGGGCGTGACGGGCAGGTGCTTTCCATCTACCACTGATTGCTGCTCTTCTTAAGGAGCAGCGTTCCAGCAGGAGGGCGTCAGTTCTTACTCGCTTCCAGCGAGTAAGAACTGACTCCCAAGCTACCGCACTTCTCCCGGACTCCCGAGCTACCGCACTTCCGAGTCTGATCTCCGCGAACCAACAACGGATACCTAGACGCTGCTCCTGCCTTGGTCCTCCTGCTGTGCTCACCTGCCTGTCCACCCTCCAACACCACAGAACCCAGAGAGAGTTCACCAGACCTGCACCTCCTCCCGGATCCAGGACATCACCCTCCCCGGACTGGAACTCAGCCTGGAACCCAGGCCGTTTCTCAATATGCGTTCTTGAGCGTTCTCGTGTGCTCGTGTGCTCGTGACACGTCATCAGCCTCTGCCCGAGAACTGTTCCAATACCGAGAACGCCAAATCGAGAACGCGCCGAATTCCCCGGATGTTGTTCTCGCCCGCCCTCTTTATCGAGCATGCATCAGAGCAGACTTGTGCGTTCTTCAGACTGACCGCTTGCCCACAATGCACCGCGGCAAGATAATTTTTAGGCTTTTTAGAAATTAAAAATGTTATTTTAAAAAAAATTTCAATAAGATTTATTGTGGTGTAGTATATAAATAGTTTTGAATGTTAAAGAAATGCTAAAGAACTGTGCGTCTCATGACGTCACAAGTACGCTTCTGTTCCAATACACCATACGTGCTGCGTGCTCGCGTTCTTGTCAAGTCCGATCTTCCTGTGTTCTCGCCAAGACCGGACTTGACGAGAACGCGAGTCCGTACTCGCGTTCTCGTGAATTGAGAAACGGCCCCAGTGAGTTCTCCACTGACTATCAGACACATCCGCTCCTGCTCCTGTTCACCAGTCTCCTTGCTTTCTCTCCAGTGGAACCCAGACGGACAGACCAGCCAGAACCATTCCTGAGCCAACATCCAGTCTTTACAATAAACTTTCTAAACCGAACACCAGTCTCTGTGGTTGCCCTCCTTCTGAGTCTCATTACATAACCATGACACAGTCAAAGGGGGTATATACTAAGGACATGGTTAACTGATAAACCAGGCTTAGTTAACCTACAGGAAGTGGTAATCCTGCTAATAGATACACCTGCAGGCCGGCCAGCTGACAGCTTTGCTAGGGCCCGGGACAACGCAGTCTTTTTGGGCCCCCCCTCTACACCTGCCACCACCAAACACACACACACACACCAAAAAAAGTCAACTTAACTGTATACTTCATGCCCTGGAAATCTCTGTATTTTATACTGGATATTTTCAACCCATTGAATTTGGTGCACTAGTTGATCTTTTCTTCATAAGAGAACAGCAAGCACTGCAGCCAAAATATGGCCTTTTTTGACCTGCTGTATATCAGCCAGTCCCTAACAATTTTTTTCCCTTCCATTGCAGGAGGTAGAATATGTTAGATACTTTGGGAATTCTCTGAATCTGCTGGCAGTTCATTTACCATCTCTGAGAAAGGCTTCCTTTTTGCCATTAAACGCACAACATTCATTCGATCAGAATCAGTCATTTTTGTTGGCCATAACGCGGGATCATTGAAATTAACGCTGTGTTCCGTCTCTGAGCCACTACGCTCAGACTATCTGATCGGGCAGTACGCCTCTCCACCTGCACTGTCTCTATTATCGCTAGGGATGGCTCTCTCTGTCTCCTCAAACACACGCTGCTCCCTAGACCTGTTCCTGAATCATCCTCAGTTTTTAAAAAATATTTACTAATAAAATCCCTCAAGCCTTTGGTGTCATCTTCTCTTTTTCTCTTTTCTGTGCACCTGTGATTCTTAGTTTGCAGCGGAACGAACTTTCAAAGTTGCAGCCTAAAATGGTTTGACTAATGGTCAAACCATTTTATGTGGGGGTAGGGGGAGTTCTAATAGCCCCTCATTTAAAGTAAACATATTACATATACCTAATGCAGAAATATATATATATATATATATTTAGTTTAATATTAAATATTTTTCACACAAAAATTTTCTGAAAAATTACTTCTGCCTGTATTTTAATGGTCAGAGTGTCAGTTTTGTGCCCCCCCTCTGTCCTGTTGACCCGTTTGTCCCCCCCTGTCAGCGGGCATGTCTGCAGGTATCATTTAGTTAAGAAAATTAGGACTCCCGGCTCTACTATTAGATGCTCTACCTATACCACAAGGTTAATTTAACCTGCTTTACTACTGAACCAGCTTCTTATCCTGTTGGTGGTGATCAGGGGCAATTCTAGGATCTGACCTTTAGGGGTGCTCAGCCCCCAGTGTTGACTGTGATTCCTGGCATGAACAACAGGCTTTCCATTTTTAGTCCAGATGTAAGATTCTTAGAGTTGACACACTTTTGAGCCAAAGCTCGTCAAACAAGCTACAATATAGGCCCATCCAAAAACAGTGACAAATTGAAATGTTTTCACTCGATAAAACCTTGTGCATTCGTAAAACCTGCACGATGGCAATAGTTAGACTAGCTATATTGATAAAAGTGAGGAATCATTTCCCTAAAGACACAAAACTAGGGTTAGGGCACTGATGCACAAGGGTTGCTATTACTACACTTTCCTGATTGTCATATAGCTTTGCTTACAAGAGAGACAAATCTAGCAGTTTGGTTATATATATACAGGTCCATCTCAAAATACTAGCATATTGTGATAAAGTTCATTATTTTCCATAATATAATGATACAACTTGAACATTCATATATTTTAGATTCATTGCACACTAACTGAAATATTTCAGGTCTTTTACTGTCTTAATACAGATGATTTTGGCATACAGCTCATGAAAACCCAAAATTCCTATCTCACAAAATTAGCATATCATGAAAAGGGTCTCTAAACGAGCTATGAACCTAATCATCTGAATCAACAAATTAACTCTAAACACCTGCAAAAGATTCCTGAGGCCTTTAAAACTCCCAGCCTGGTTCATCACTCAAAACCCCAATCATGGGTAAGACTGCCGACCTGACTGCTGTCCAGAAGGCCATCATTGACACCCTCAAGCAAGAGGGTATGACACAGAAAGATATTTCTGAACGAATAGGCTGTTCCCAGAGTGCTGTATCAAGGCACCTCAGTGGGAAGTCTGTGGGAAGGAAAAAGTGTGGCAGAAAACGCTGCACAACGAGAAGAGGTGACCAGACCCTGAGGAAGATTGTGGAGAAGGGCCGATTCCAGACCTTGGGGGACCTGCGGAAGCAGCGGACTGAGTCTGGACTGGAGTAGAAACCTCCAGAGCCACCGTGCTCAGGCGTGTGCAGGAAATGGGCTACAGGTGCCGCATTCCCCAGGTCAAGCCAGTTCTGAACCAGAAACAGCGGCAGAGGCGCCTGACCTGGGCTACAGAGAAGCAGCACTGGACTGTTGCTCAGTGGTCCACTTTTTTCGGATGAAAGCAAATTTTGCATGTCATTTGGAAATCAAGGTGCCAGAGTCTGGAGGAAGACTGGGAAGAAGGAAATGCCAGAAGTCCAGTGTCAAGTACCCACAGTCAGTGATGGTCTGGGGTGCCATGTCAGCTGCTGGTGTTGGTCCACTGTGTTTTATCAAGGGCAGGGTCAATGCAGCTAGCTATCAGGAGATTTTGGAGCACTTCAGGCTTCCATCTGACGAAAAGCTTTATGGAGATGAAGATTTCATTTTTCAGCACGACCTGTCACCTGCTCACAGCGCCAAAACCACTGGTAAATGGTTTACTGAACATGGTATCACTGAGCTCAATTGGCCTGCCAACTCTCCTGACCTGAACCCCACAGAGAATCTGTGGGAAACTGTGAAGAGAAAGTTGAGAGACGCAAGACCCAACACTCTGGATGAGCTAAAGGCCGCTATCGAAGCATCCTGGGCCTCCATAACACCTCAGCAGTGCCACAGGCTGATTGCCTCGATGCCACGCCGCATTGAAGCAGTCATTTCTGCAAAAGGATTCCCTTTTGTTATTGAGTGCATAACTGTACATAATTATTTGAAGGAGGACTTTTTTGTATTAAGAACACTTTTCTTTTATTGGTTGGATGAAATATGCTAATTTTGTGAGATAGGAATTTTGGGTTTTCATGAGCTGTATGCCAAAATCATCCGTATTAAGACAGTAAAAGACCTGAAATATTTCAGTTAGTGTGCAATGAATCTAAAATATATGAATGTTCAAGTTGTATCATTACATTATGGAAAATAATGAACTTTATCACAATATGCTAATATTTTGAGATGGACCTGTGTGTATATATATATATATATATATATATATATATATATATATGCCATTAGATATGCAGTCTCATATAAGACATAAGCCTGCCATATATTATGGCGGCCTCATGACCAGTCCATGTCTTCTGTCAAGCAAATTGCTAATAAGTTAATAAATCCCCACACTTATCCTTTATGAATTTGCATACTGAACTTTGTTTTTTTTAAACTCAGATTAAGAGAAACAGTTTCCTTGTTAGGAAAAAAACATACAGTTCAGATTTAACTTTTCAGACAGGCATTCTGAATCCACGACTGCATCTACTGAGCTCATGTTTAGAAACAATTAATTAGAACAGCTGAAGCGCTTCGGACACAGATACCACATGTGCAGAAAAGAATATAGCTGCAGATGTAAAAGCTGAGCTCTGTTTTTTTTAGCAACTAAAACTATCTGTGGTCCCATCATGGTCTGATTGTGAAACTAAGATGCAAGGGCGTAGGTTTGATTTGAACTTTGGTAGGGACAACTACAAACAAACCTTCCCTGATCTGACGTCATTGGTCCTACGCAATATGCATGCTCCTATTTTTTGATGCTTGACTTGAGTGTCAGGGCACGTTTCGTCTGTCTAAAGAGAAAAGCAGTATTTCTTGCAAAAATTTATAACCACGACACACAAGAGATGCTGTTTGTTAATGTTTAAAGCATCACCGGATCTGATGAATGTCGAATTTGGACTTTTTTCCATTTGAACTACCAGCAACAGAGACAGACGGTAAATATGTCCCTATTAAACCAAATATATCATGTAATTTATCTTAACATTCCAAACACATTTCTTACATCATATAGCTGAAGTGTAGATAACAGCTTCTCCTTACCTACATCTTCTCAGACAACTAAATATTTCCCTTACAATAGTGAATTCTCAATGTTTAAATGTGCAGTAAATCTTAATACATAAGCAGCATGGAGGACCCAATACTGTACTTTGAGTAAGATTGGTGACACCAAAACTGAATTGTTACATGAGTGGTTGTCCATTTCATCATTGAAATGAGAACATATTAATATACTGTTAGTATGTACTAGTACGACTATTTAAGAACAGCAGATCAAACTTTAAGATATGTAAAGGCCTATATTAAATTAATTTTGCAACGACGTCTACAGATTAAATAATTGTGTACTTTTTTGGTGTACCAAATTACCCTTGTAATGATGAAATATTTTATGGGCTAAACCCCTGATAATGAGAAATGTGTAGGTCCGCCCCTGGTTTATACTAATTTACTAATGGACAGTGTGGAAATCTATGTACAATAAAACCAATGTAAATAGTGTTTCTCTGTTTTATTTGTCTTTATCCTAATTCTAGAAGTAGAAATAGTCAAATGAATAGCACTATTATTTTGTGGAACCCTAATCATACTATTATAACTATGCAAAGGTCTAAACAAGAATAGCAGTTGTTTAGGCAGCATCTAATGTTCTTATACTGTATATTATGCAAAAGAAATTACACCTGCTATTTATGCCTGAACTGCCTCAAATGGTCAACAATAAATGAAAGCAACAATAACAACGAAATATTGGTAAAAGGGAAACCCTCACCTTTTCCTCGGCTGTGGCTAAGAATCTGAATTTTTAATAGCCTACAGTCTTTGCTTTTCCATCTTTCCAGCAGTCTTCAGAACTCCTGCCTGGCACATATTTAGTTTTATAAAAGAGATTAGGTTTTTGTTGATAAAATGTGTTATACTTCAGAATTAAATGCTATTTTGAGATATTAACGTTGGTTACTTACATTTCTTAAGTTCCACAAATCAAAACTCTCCCGCTTCTGTTCAGAACTGCACTCAGCAGATTTCACCTATTTTAGTGCAGATAATATTAAGTTTCTTAACTGGGACTAGTTTCGTAGCCTAGTATTAATTGTGGTAACGGCAGTATCCCAGTAAGAATCAAACTGAAATCTCGCGCTCCAAGCACCCACGCACATGCACGCACACACACGCACACACACGCACACACACGCACACACACGCAATAGAAAACAGCCAATCAGGAAGAGGGAAGGCGGAGTTTAAGGCAGCACAACCAATGACAGTGGAGTTAAAGGGGGGTGTCTACCTTGTCAATCAAAGGCCAGTGTGTGATTGGCTGCGTGGAGCACCAGGCCCCGTCCCCGCTGGCGCACAGCAGCTTTGAAATGACACGCCGAGCGCTTCAAACGGAGGCGCTCCGGGTGAACCTGTGCATGTACGAACGTCTGGCAGAGCCGAACCGACACTCTCTTGCTTTTTTTGTAACTAAACCAAACATTGAAAATGTATCGGAGTAAAAGTATGCAATTAAGTTCGGAAATATAGTGAAGTAAAAGTAAAAGTTATCAAAAAATTTTATACTCAAGAAAAGTATAAAGTACTCCAAAATTTACTTAAGTACATTAGTGAAGTATTTTTTACTTCGTTACTATACAACACTGGCTAATTCTAGCTTTTTTCTGTTGATTGTGTTGTATTGTTTAGATTTTACACAATAGAATGATATACTGAATTTTTGTTTAGTTCTTTTATATAAAATGAGGCCTCTTCATTTTCTGTAAAATTTGAATGTTTGATTTAATTATGTTTCTTTACTTCTCTTTTTTTGTTCTTAAACCTAAAAATCTATATAAATTTATAGTTCTTTAATTTTCCTATGAAACATAAACATTTATACCATAGGTATTCATTAAACTACAGCTCTAGTCCATTTTTATTTATCAGTAAATAAGAGTATCAGAGAGCCTGAAGATGCATGCCACACTTTTCAGATTTTGTGTGTGTGAATTTTTCACAATCTTCTCATTTCTTTCAGAATAGTTTTGTGTCTCTTTATCACATAAAATACAGAGCGTATTGTGGTTTAAAAGTTCTTAAACGTTAAAAGGTATGAGTGCAAGGCACTATCGAAATAATGATGAAATGACAGTAAAGGCATTGAATTGGAACAGTCTACACTGAGTTGGTAACCATCTAAAGACACTGATCTGATAAAAAAAAACATTTTTATCACAACAGAACCTAACCGGTCGTGCCCAGCTGGCCCAGCAGATCCCGGTATTAATAAGGCTTTAATTATAAAGCTTCTGCAGAAGTAATCAGACTTTCACTGGAATTCTGCCGCTCGGTAAAATGACCACTAGGGGCGCCAGTTGCCCTAAAACCACGGTCCAGTGTTTATTGGAGGCGCGATATAAACCGCTGGACTCCTGGATCGTGCCGTATAAAATCCTGTTATGAAATTCAGAACACGTGTTCGTTAGAAGGAAAACCGAGTCGGGTCGTTGTTGGATGTGAATCCCGTGGCTCCCTGCAGCCGTGCGGTTTTTGGTGATCGCGCTACGTGAATTAGGCGGATTTTAGGACCCACGGGTGAATTCCTGTTCGAATAATAAAAGTTGTTTGGACCCGTGCGCTTCCGACGTGCGACAAAAGCAGCCGGACTGAGTCAAAGTGCTAGTGGGTCAGCACCCGGTGCCGCTCTGAACCACTCGGAGCGCTTTGCGTTGCCGCGGTGCAGCAACAGCGGTGGCGGCGGCAGCGGCAGACAGCTGAGTGCAGCGATCCCTCCGACGTTTCACCAATATATGTTTACAGACGCAGGGAAAGGGGGAGCGTGGGCTGCTGCGTGTCCGTGTTTTCCGGAAGAGAGGGTGTGAAGCATGGGACACATATCATGTCAGGGAGCTGATCCTGCCCCACGCCAAGCACGGAAGCCCGCCTGATCACCTGCTGCACTGAACAACCGGCTGCGGACGGAGCTGCGGAGCATCCTAACGGGACCTCCCTCCGGCGGAGAGCTTAAAGGAGCCCGTTTTGGGTGAGTGATACTTTTTAATTCATGGTGCACTCGCGTTCTGGCCCGCGAGTGCACTGAAGACTGAAGGAACACCGCTAACCTTAGTATGGAAGAATGCCTGATAGACACGCTGGTCTAGGGACTCTTATCTAGGTTTGGACTTTCTTTTACCTTCAAAGGTTTACAAGTCATTTTAAATTCTTTTCAATCCAAAATTTGGATTTATTTGCCATTTGTAAAGAACTGATACGTGTTCTTGTTAAAGTCATAGTGGTAGTGGTTTTACAGTTGTGTTTACAGTCATACCTTAAAGATGCTAGTTTGATCAGACTGCTTTTGATGTCTGTGTTGGACTCGTGTTTTGTGCACCATATTCAAAATCAACTATAAACGAAAAAAATGTTCTTTGTTACATTGTGCAAACGATTTGTTTGTTCCCTTGTTCCTAGAATCGATAAGTCAACTACACAACTCTGTGTACCAGGCACAGGCCAGGCACCCTGCCAGACCAAATGCATTAGTCATTGGACGAAAAAAAAAAAAAAGAACCCAAACAAACCTGCTGTCAGGCTTTGTTGCACACAGAATCTGCACTAGGAAAACCTTCTGCTTTGCTGGAATCGCTGTGGAACAGGGGTCGCCAACCTTTTTAGAAGTTGAGAGCTACTTTATTGGTACTGTGCCATACGAAGGGCTACCTGTACTGACCTGTGAACTAGAAAAGTCAGAGCTCACCTTAACTTTTATGGAATATAAACATCTTTTTAATGCATTTACCATTTTAAATCTATTTAAGTACAAGTATGATTAAAAAGGAAGAGCAACTAAATAAAATTAAATTTTAGATGTAACTCACTGGAGGGTTGTGCTATTTTTTTGGACAGGCTTGTGGGCACCACATAAGGTCCTCAGGGGCTACCCGGTACCCACGGGCACCATGTTGGTGACCCCTGCTGTAGAACTTCTGATCCTGTTTTTATAAAGAATGAACTTAACAGTCAACACATTAGCCTTGCTACTTTCTTCAATATGGTGTTTGTTTTGTTTTTTTTCTGCATGGCTGTAACATGAATAAATGTATTGAGGCAGAAGGTGCGGCTGACAGAGTGATTCAAGGGGGGTGGGTGGCCAGCAGGAGGGGCTCGCCCTGGGCTGCATTCATGCAAGAAGTGCCACTGAGTACATGAATGATACATTGCACGTCTGTTCTGCTCCTCAGACCAGCGGAACCAGCAGAATGTGACATGATGCTTGCTCTGCACAGAGAAAACCAGCTTGGCAGTATGACAACTTCTATCCCCCGAGGACATGTATAAAACGAGTTCAGCTGAGCTGCTTAGAGGCTGTGTTGCAACAACACTGATACATTTGTGGCTCTTTGCGTTCAGCTGCTCAACTTCCCTCTTTCTGGGCTCGCTGAATGCTTTGCATCCAGTTTTATGGGCCGTAAATGGCACTGAAAGATGTAACCTGAAATGGATAATTGCACTTTAGACGGGGTTTCCTACTGGAGCAATCCAGCAGCAAGTGAATGGCTTTCATTTTCTCCTGCTGGGCATGTGTTTTGGGCAGTTTTGCAGAAAGAGAAGGAAAAAAAAAGACAAAGGGAAGTTGCCTTGCTGAAAGCTGTTTCTGGACTATTGATTTTCTTTTCTTTTGTTATTTCTGCTATGTGTGTTGACGGCTTCGACCCTATCTTAACATGACAATGGTTCTCTTTACACCACTGAAGCTGTCTTTTTTAAGATGGACACCTCAACATTTCCCAGATCTCACAGCTTCTCAAGCAAATCGGTTGCATAAACATAAATCCGTATTGCACTCCTTTTTATGATGGTGCAGTGCTGTTATCATATTGGTCTGCATAAGTCCGGAGCATCGCTGCATGTTGTTTACGTTTTGCTTCCAAAGGATCTACTTTTCATACTGGATGCCTTTTGTCTTATTTTCATTCTAAAACAGTTGTTCAAAAGAAACAGACAATCTAGTTTCCTGTGAGATATTCATTTTTTTTTTTCTGTAAGATACTCTTATAAAGTGAGCCGGGCCGAGGACTTTTGCGTTGCACGTCACTCTAGTTTCAATAACAAATATGTTGACAGTCTCGACACTGCTCTTGTGTAATATTTCATGCATGACGTAACACAGTCTTTTGTAGCATCAAACGTGTTCTTCCCGGCATTCTACTTGAACCCAAGATAACCAGCTTCCTATCTGAGGAACAACATTCCCACAGCACAACACTGCCACCGCCATGTGTGGCTGTTGGGAAGATTTATTCTGTTCTGCGGCTTTTTTGGTTGTCTTGAATATGCACAGCTGGGTGTTGCTCACCCATGTTATGTTAATCATAGCTTCACCCATGAGCCTGAGATATACAGTGAGGGTTGCAATCTGGGCTAAGATCTGGCCTCTGCTGATTGGGGACAGCTGTGACTGTACCTCCTCAGCTTTTGGTATTACAACCTATTTCATTTCCATTATTGCCATATTATTGGACACTTATCAGTGCATCTCTGCTGTTCTTTGATAATATCGGTTTAACTCTGTTTGTTCCTTAATAACTTAGTGTATTCCAGATTGTCAAGGAAAGGTGTGGATATTTTTGCGTGGGTGCGTTTAAGGGACACTGACCCGCTGACTTTTAGCTCAAACTGGATCAAAATGGGAGTTGTGAGTCCGCCTTTTTTCTGGTGGAATCCACCTTACTTAGTTTAAATGAGCTCATATAGGAGAGCAGTTTAAAGAGAGTACTTGCCTTCAGGAAGGAAGGCAACTTGGGAAGCGTGTTTTCACATCTGGGGTGTCAAGAAGCCCATTTCTGCTGTATCCACAGCAAACAGTGCTGTGTTTAAAGTCTTGCAGTGTTTAATCTTATATCCCTGACACAAAATGCAGCTGTACTCGCTGCTATGTCTCTGTTAGTGTTGCATCTGCTGCTGTCTCCTCTGTGGAATCGGCCCCCAGTTCCTGGAAGCTCTCAGCGTGTGTTTGCAAAACTCGGATGTTATGAAATCACCTTAGTGTTGCTGGGTTGAGTGACACCGGTTAGGTGAATAACAGAAGGATTCTCTGTCGGAGTTCAGATGATGGAAGGAAAACAGATAGAGAGGAGTGTGTACACTGATTATTTTACTTCCCTGATGATGGAGTAAAGGTGTTTATCTAAACCTGTTTTAAGTTTGTACTTATATAATTAAATTTTATCTATATGGCGCCAATTCACAACACGTCATCTCAAGGCACTTTACAAAGTCAAATTCTATCAAATCATACAGACTGGTCAAAAAGTTTCCTATAAGGAAACCCAGTAGATTGCATCAAGTCTTGACAAGCAGCATTCGCTCCTCCTGAAAGAGCGTAGAGCCACAGTGGACAGTTGCTGCGCTGTCGATGGCTTTGCAGCAATCCCTCATACCAAGCATGCATGAAGCGACAGTGGAGAGGAAAACTCCCCTTTAACAGGGAGGAAAACCCTCCAGCAGATCCAGGCTCAGTGTGAATGTATATTATTGTATACAATCCTTATCAGAGGAAACTGATAGGTACATTTGTACTAATTGTATTTTTGCTTATTATGCTCACTTTTCTTGGTGGGTACTTCTCAGCTTTGCTCTCTTCAGAGCTTTGGTGCATCAAAAAGAATAAAACATATCATCACTGTGAGCGAGATGCACCAATCAATGATTGGTGGCCAATATCTGAGCTTTGACTACCAACACCATTTTAGGATTATGATATAAAATGATTTAGGAACAGTAGTCAGAAAAAAAAAGAGAAATTGTTCTCAATGTTTTACCTGGGTAAATATAGATTTTATTATTCCTTATACAAATTAAGCTCCGACAGATTGGCGACCTGTCCAGGGTGTACCCTGCCTCTCACCCATTGAAATGCTGGAGATGGGCACCAGCACACCTCATGACCCCATGAGGGATAAAGCGAGTAAGAAAATGGATGGATGGATGGATTGATATACAAATTAAGAATAGCAGCAGAGGTGATGTCGCTCTGCGTGTGGGAGGGAACAGATGCTGTAAAAAACAAGATTTCACTCCATTTGAAATCAATACATCTTAAACTATCTTTAACATCCTATATTAGGGATTAGCATGATTAGCATTGTTATATGTAACTAGCAGTCTCCTTGTTTATTTCACAAAGAAGGTAAATAATTGTCCTTACCCGGAGACAAAGGCTGCCGACCCTAAATCATGCTCTCTCTTGCTTTCTCACCACCTAAATGAGTTAGACGTGACTCCACATTTGTCCATGTCATAGAAATGCTATTTCTTTCTTTATTTTTTTATTTGATAGTACAACTCACCTAAAAAAAAAAAAAGTTTTTGCAGATAAATTCAAAAATGCATGGGGCACTTTGTTGTAGAAATTCACATCACAATTATATGCTTCTTTGTGTTGGTCTATCAGATAAAATCCCTGAAAAACTCATGAAAGTATGTCATTGTAAAATATGGAACAGTTCAAAAGTTATTAGGCCCGAGCAGCGAAGCGCTGCGAAGGCCTATTGTATCTGTAGTGTTAATTATTAGGCCCGAGCAGCGAAGCGCTGCGAAGGCCTATTGTATCTGTACTGTTTCTTATTATTATTCTGCCACCCCAAAGAGGGGCCTTTTTGGGGTAGCTTTATCATATTCAAAAACTCACCAAACTTGGCGGATGCATGAAGACCGTTTAAAAATTTTATATTTTAAGGTCGTCACAAAAATCAAAAGAAAAATGCCTCAACGGCGCCACCTAGCAATTTTCAAAGGACCCTTTGCTATTCACTTACTTCATCGTAGAGACATGAGATTTGGTACAGTGGTAGAGCTCACCAAGGCGCTCAGAATTTACAATTAATGTCATAGTGCAAATATCACAGGAAGTTGGCCATTTTAGATTGAAGGTCGTAATTTGACCTCATTTTTGACGTTTACAGCATTGGTATTTGATCAAACTCCTCCTAGAGATTTCGAGCGAGCGGCTTGAAACTCGGTCAGTCTGATCATAAGGCATGGCCAATTAAAGGTTATCAAAACGGTGAGTTTTTGAGCATGTTGAAGGGGCGTTAGCAGGGGTCAAAGTTCACCTACTCGCCACAAAAAATAAAACTGTTATATCTCCTACACAGAAACATACAGAGGCACCAAACTTTCTGTGATTGATCATCATCGGGTTTTCTTTAATATCCAATGGTCAAATGATGACATCACCTAGGCCACGCCCCCTGACAACAGGAAGTGTCATGTTTTGCTGTAAACAGTCGCTATGTTACCCCTCTGAGCTAATCAACATGCAACTGTGTCCAGAGACAGAAGACATGTTGGTGTGTTGTGGATTCCAGCCCCAAGTGGATTTGATGGAGCAGGGGAGCGTGGCGGCGTGGCGAAGTCACCTCAAACGCCGCTGCCATACGTTTGGCTCTGAATTCCACATTTTTGGGCCGAGCTCCTTAAAACTCACTTGGATGCATCCTTATCTAGCCCCCGACAGGAATCCATAACAAACTTTGGTGGGCGTGACCTAATGTCTCAACGGCGCCACCTAGCAATTTTCAAAGGACCCTTTGCTATTCACTTACTTCACCATAGAGACATGAAATGTGGTACAGTTGTAGAACTCAACAAGACGCTCAGAATTTACAATGAATGTCATAGTGCAAGTATCACAGGAAGTTGGCCATTTTAGATTGACGGTCATATTTTGACCTCATTTTTGACGTTTACAGCATTGGTATTTGATCGAACTACTCCTAGGGATTTCGAGTGATCGGCTTGAAACTCCGTCAGTCTGATCATAAGGCATGCCCAATTAAAAGTTATCAAAACGGTGAGTTTTTGAACATTTTGAAGGGGGGTTAGCAGGGGTCAAAGTTCACCTACTCGCCATGAAACACAAAACTGTTATATCTCCTACACAGAAACACACAGAGGCACCAAACTTTCTGTGATTGATCATCATCGGGTCTTCTACAATATCCAATGGTCAAATGATGACATCACTTAGGCCACGCCCCCTGACAACAGGAAGTGTCATGTTTTGCTGTATATGGTTGCTATGTTACTCCTCTGAGCCAATCAATATGAAACTGTGTCCAGAGACAGAAGACATGTTGGTGTGTTGTGGATTCCAGCCCCAAGTGGATTCGATGGAGCAGGGGAGCGTGGCGGCGTGGCGAAGTAACCTCAAACGCCGCTGCCATACGTTTGGCTCTGAATTCCACAGTTTTGGGTCGAGCTGCTTAAAACTCACTTGGATGCATCCTTATCTACCCCCCGACAGGAATCCATAACAAACTTTGGTGGGCGTGACCTAATTTCTCTATAGCGCCACCTAGAATATTTGATGATCAGCCCAAAGCAATGCTTTAAGCTATTCAATTCAATTTTATTTATATAGCGCCAATTCATGAAACATGTCATCTCAAGGCACTTTACAAAGTCAAAATCAATCAGATTATACAGATTGGGACAGATTATACAGATTGGTCAAATAAATTCCTATGTAAGTGAACCAGTTGATTGCATCAAAGTCTTGACAAGCAGCATTCCCTCCTGAAGAAGTGTAGAGCCGCAGGGAGAGTCGTTTGCATTGTCCATGGCTTTGCAGCAATCCCTTATACTGAGCAAGCATGAAGCGACAGCGGGAAAAAAAACTCCCCATTAACGGGAAGGAAAAACCTCCAGCAGAACCGGGCTCAGTATGAACGTCATCTGCCTCGACCGACTGGGGGTTACAGAAGACAGAGCAGAGACACAACAAGACAGACAAAAAACCACAGAAGCACACATTGATCCAGTAATCTGTTCTACATTAGATGGTAGTAGCGGGTGATCTGTCTTCCCTGGATGATGCCACAGCTAACAGAACGCCAGACCAGGTGTACCTACTATGAAGAAAAAAGAGAGAGAACAAAAAGTTAAAAGCTGTAATGACAACAGTCATGCAAAACTGGAGAACAGTAGACTGGAGAACAGTAGAACTCAGTAGAGTGAGAAATATAGGCCCTGATGTCCTGCAGTAGCTTAAGCCTATACCAGCATAACTATAGAGGTAGCTCGGGGTAACATGAGCCACTCTAACTATAAGCTTTGTCAAAAAGGAAAGTCCCAAGAGCCAGCTTCTAGTGGAGGAGTTCAAGTATTTTGGGGTCTTGTTCACGAATGAGCGGAAGATGGAGTGGGAGATCGACAGGCGGATTGGTGCAACGTCTGCTGTGAAGCGGGTGCTGTACCGGTCCGTTGTGGTGAAGAGAGAGCTGAGCCAAAAGGCGAAGCTCTCCATTTACCGGCCGATCTACGTTCCTACCCTCATTTATGGTCACGAGCTTTGGGTCGTGACCGAATGAACGAGATCCCTGATACAAGCTGCCGAAATTAGTTTTCTCCGTAGTGTGTCTGGGCTCTCCCTTAGAGATAGGGTGAGGAGCTCAGTCATCCGGGGAGGACTGAGTAGAGCCGCTGCTCCTCCACGTCAAGAGGAGCCAGTTGAGGTGGCTCGGGCATCTGGTCAGGATGCCTCCTGGACGCCTCCCTGGTGAGGTGTTCCGGGCACGTCCCACCGGTAGGAGGAGGCCCATGGGAAGACCCAGGACACGCTGGAGAGACTATGTTTCTAGGCTGGCCTGGGAACGCCTTGGGAATCTCCCGGAGGAGCTGGCCCAAGTTGCTGGGGAGAGAGACGTCTGGGCCTCCCTACTGAAGCTGCTACCCCCGCGACCCGACCCCGGATAAGCGGAAGACGATGGATGGATGGAAAGTTTCAGGATTAGTCTTAAAAGTAGACAGGGTGTCTGCGTCACGGACCAAAACTGGGAGTTGGTTCCACTGGAGAGGAGCATGATAGCTAAAGGATCTGCCTACCATTCTGGTTTTACAGACTTTAGGAACCACCAGCAGACCTGCTTTCTGAGAGTGAAGTGGTCTGTTAGAAATTACTAAAGTTTGTACACAACATACACATGTGGAATATTGCTAATGTGTTACTTTAGCAATATTCCAATTGCTAAAGTGTTCAATTCAATTCAATTCAATTTTATTTATATAGCGCCAAATCATGAAACATGTCATCTCAAGGACTTTACAAAATCAAGTTCAATCATATTATACATGTTACTTTTACATTATTACTTTTGAGTGTGTATCCACCCATTTAACTGTCAAACTTTCATAAAAGCTGTCTTAATGCAAGAAACGAAACCCTTAAACACATGAAATAATTAACTTTAAATAACTATAAAGGTTTTGTTAACTTTTCACATGAAGCTGGATTAACAGCTAGTAAGATACCTTTGAATAAATTTGTATACTAGTGTTTAAACCAGGGGTGTCAAACGTACGGCCTGCGGGCCGGATCTGGCCCGCCGAACGATTTAGTCTGGCCCGGTGGCCAAATGCATTATCATTATTCAATGGCTGTGTCTCCTCTGTGCATCGACCGATCTGCACCAGATTTTTTGTGAGTCGTGGGGGAGCGCTGCCCAACACGTACGTGTGTATTGCATGGTGGACGGGAAAGGAAAATGCGTGACAGCTTCTGCGGTGGCTGGCGGCGGGAGGTGCGCGAACCCCCACGGTGGCCCATAGGCCAGAGCGGCGCTTGGCTGCGAGGGCCGATCATCACCGCATGCGGTTTTAATATTTTTCTTGTCACTTTAAATAGAGCCAACAAATTGTCCTTTACATCAGTAATTCCTGCTCTGTTCTCATAGATGTGTAGGGTGTAGTTTTTTAGCAGAGAAACACCCATCTCCTTATTAGGGTTCCAAGCCCGCAGCGCAGGCGAACGGCTATGCCGTTCGTCTGCTCTTTGAGCAGAGAACACTACTGTTTTTCGTGTGTTTCTTCATTATTCTTGGAATAATCTTCTCCGCTAAAACGTGTTGTGCGGCCCATGCGGACTTGTAACGAACCTATTGAATCAGGTATCTAAGTACAGAATGTGCACCGCTACTCAAACCCAGAAATTCAGACCCCTCAACAACTAGGGGGCGCTATAACGAAGGACAATGCGTTTCGGCCTGTAACGACCAAACTACTGGTCCCACACTCAAAAACTTCATATCACTTTGTTTATTAGATGATTCTGCATCATCAAGGGAATTTGCACACCCTCGTTTACTAGCTAGTTTTCGCGCTACATGGCTACAAAGGTTGAACCTTTCTTGTTAAACTCCTTCTACATTTTTTGTGCAATCCGCGCAAAACTTTATATATAAGCGTGTCATGGACAAATAAAAAAAGTTAACGCGGCGGATTTTTGAATTTTGCTAAAATAAAAGATTGTTAGCTAGCTAGCTCTAAATGTAATTGCTGATTATTCTAAAACCATAACAGATTTTAACGTGTCCTTTATAACACACACTCCAAACAAGATTTTGCACACGTGTCCCGCGTTTGAGGATCGTCCATCACTAGGTGGCGCTGTGATGTCAAGAAATCTACTACGCAAGAATGGCTGATTGGATTTTTACAAAACCTTCTTCATCCCCTTCCAGTCATAGCCCTGAACTAAAGTATTAAATATGGTAATGATTGAAACAAGTGGGCGGGGCCTATTTCCAAAAGTGTGAAAAAAACGTTGAAAACTTCAAAAAATTACCAAAAATCAATTTTGTGGTGTAACGATCTTGGATTTTCAGGATGTATTCCTTGAACAAGGTGTAACAATTCTCACACTGCATGTATTGAGGTTTTTGAAAGTTGCATAAGACATTTTCCATAAATACTGGTCAATGCAATAAAATGGCCTCTATTTGTAAAGCACATGCAGACTATACATGGATTTCAGTTTGGTAAAAATCCAGGCGATTTTGAGCTATTTACAAGATATTGAAATTTACATGTACAAGACTATAAAGTTCAATATTTTTTTTCTCTAAAAGCATTTTATCAATGACTATGAAAATAATCAAGTGCTTAGAGAAGGCACACTTGGAGATCCGTTAATATTTTAAGAATTGTAGAGCAAACCGTTGATTTTTAATGAATTTATTTCGTATTAGGTACCAACATATCAAAAAAAAGAATTTTCAGAAAATGATGTTGGCTGACACCTGCTGGTGAAACAAATATAATACAGTAATGAATAACTACCGTTTAACATCTGTTAATGGTCTTAGAGACAATTCTAGTGCAGATGCAATTTTGGAGAGACTAAGTCACAAAGACTTGGACGTGTAGACCTGTATCTCTCTACCTAATAATAGAAAAATCACAATCTAATCAAAAATTTATACTATCTTTTCATCTTGTGAAAAGTTATCGTTCGAGCCCTGACATAAATAGTCCCTCGATTTAAACAAAAATAAGCCACACAGTGCTGAGGCATCATTAGTGTGTTCAGCTTGAACCAGCAGGATAGGGTAGCTGATCGACCACCCCAAGATGACGGCCGTAATTCCTGCGCAGTGACAGTCAATGCGGGGTCTACTCTTATATTATGTCTATGGGAAAAGCGGCCCGGGTAGTTCCGGTCGTTTTAGAGTAGGTGTTTGCAGGGCTTGCCAAAGCTAACAATTAACAATGTACATCGTATTTGTAAGGCGGGATCCAAAGCCCCGTCAAACAAACTGGAAAAAGGTTTTAAGATGTACGTCTCGTCACACATTCATGGATACGAAGGTGAGTCTTACTTTAAAGTTCTTTAAACTTCGTGGCTAACACTAGCTTAGCTTAGCAGGCAATATGCTCGGGCATCAAACTTATAAGGTTGTGCTATTTCAGTATCTAAACCAGGGGTGTCAAACATACGGCTCGCGGGCCGGATCCGGCCCGCCGAACAATTTAGTCCGGCCCGGTGGCTAAATGCATTATCATTATTTAAAAAAAAAAAAAAAAATTATTTATTTATTTTTTCTAGTGTCCTGTCTGGCAATGTGGCAATAAGAATTGTTGTCTTAATGCCAAAAAGAGCTCATCAGATTTTACTTTCACAAGTGGAGCAGTACTGATTTTGACATAGTGCTCCGCTTGAATTATGAATGTGAATAGTTTTATTATGATTCATGCGGGGAATATCTCAAATGATATGGACACTACAATGGGAAAGTAGGAGAGGAAAGGAAGAACAAGAAGGAAAAAAAACAAAAGGTGAAAGAAAGAGGAGATAAAAAGGAATGATAAAACAATTATTGAAAAAGAACGTACTCCGTTTAATTGAAAATCCGCAGCCTCCACACCACACAGAGAGACAGCTGGTCACAATGCTCTCTATGATGCTTCTATAGAAGGTCGTGAGAATGGGTGGGGACAGGTGGGCTCTCCTCATCCTCCGCAGGAAGTACAAGCGCTTCTGTGCCCTCTTCACCAGTGACGTGGTGTTCACAGACCCGGTGAGGTTGTCTGTGATGTGCACCCCCAGGAATTTGGTGCTGTTGACCACCTCCACAGCCGAGCTGTTGATGAGCAGTGGAGCATGGCAAGACCGGTTCTTCCTGAAGTCGACGATGATCTCCTTCATCTTCTCCACGTTCAGGATAAGGCTGTTGTCTCTGTACCGGCCCACCAGCTGCTCCACCTCCTCTTTGTAGTCCCGGTCGTTGTCGTCTCTGATTAGGCCCACCACCGTCGTGTCGTCTGCAAACTTCACGATGTGATTGGTGGTGAACCTGGGGACGCAGTCGTGTGTCATCAGAGTGAACAGCAGGGGGCTCTTGACGCAGCCCTGAGGGGAGCCCGTGCTGAGGGTGATGACATCAGAGGTGTTCTGTCCGACCCGGACCGACAGAGGCCAGGAGGTGAGGGAGTCTAGCAGCCAGTTGCGAAGGGGTGTGCTGAAGCCCAAATGTTCCAGTTTTTCCACCAGATGCTGTAGGATAATGGTGTTGAACGCTGAACTGAAGTCCAGGAACATGCTCAAGGGGGCGGGGCGTGGGTGGGCTTGGAACCCGATAATAACTGCTTGCAGTTCTAGTTTTTCTATTGTTTTTCCTATTGCTTTGCTTTGGACATATTAGAACTGTGTTTTTTGGGCTTAGGGTTGTGAAACACAGAATCTGCACAAGTTTGTGCACACAAACAAGGAAATTGACTTTGGTTACACTTTGCTCTCCATGTAGACATTTTGGGTATAAATATAGAGAAAGGGAAACATATTTTTTGTAAATATGTATATGTAAAGTGTTTTAAAAAAAGAGTAAGACATGGTTAGATTGGTGCAAATACACATCTTATCGATCTGGAGTAGACAGAAGACACCAGACTTACACACTAGATTAAATAATGTGAAGAAAAAGCTTAAGTTAAAGGTATAGTGAATGATCTTTTTTCGGCTTTGAGTTCCAGTTTTCTTACAGTCCATTTGTCTCCCATTACCTGCACTGGGTCTAGGGGGCATCCCAGGATGGAGCTGGCCCTCCAGTTTATCCAGCTGCTTCCTATCAGTTGATCCACTGAAATGTGGAGGCTGCCGCCCCTGAGAGATGGGTACATTTCTGGTGGGGGATTTCACAAAAAGTGTCTTGGCATATGTCCCTACTGGTTGAGGTGGTGCAGGACGAAGTTTAGTCCCAAGTTGACTGCTTTATGTGCTGACCTGTTTTCCCAGTAGTAAAACTGCAGGGGGTGCAGCAGCGGGCATGTGATCTCCTTCAGATGCTTCAACACCAAACACTCAAAGGGTTTAATGACCACAGATGTCAGGTCTACAGGCCTGTAGACATTGAACTCTGTGATGGTGGGTTATTTGGGGACCGGGTGATGTTGGAGCATTTGAAGAAGGAGGGAACCTCACACACCTCCAGAGACTTGTTGATAATCTGAGTGAAAATGGGGGGCCAGCTGCTCAGCTTTCAGGCAGAAGGGTGAAATCCTTCACCATCAGGTCCAGGAGCTTTGCTCGTCTTCTGATTCTCAAAGAGCCTGTGAGCATCTTCCTTTTTCATGTTCTGGCCTGTCTGACTCTGTTCATCTACCTCTGCTCTCAGTAATCAGACTTATCGGCTGCACCTTAAGTCCTTTGCTGCAGTGCAATTCACCTGTGCACCTGCCTTTTATATGCGGGGTTTCCCCTAACAGCCAGTGCCAGATTATTGAAAGCCAGAGAGTGAGCAAGTGTCCAGCGTTCCATGACCGCTTTGCCAAGTTTTCTGATCAAGTTCTGTTTTCATGGATTTCTCTTTCTCACCTTTCAGTGAGACGGGGCAGTGATGTTTTTCAAACCATTCCAAACTGCAGCTAGGTCGCTCGCCGAGAAGCTGTTTTTTTTAGCTTCTTGCTGTAGCTTCCCTTAGCTGCCCCGATCTTCTTGGTCAGCTTGTTTCTGGCCTGCTTATACAGGGCCTGATCCCCATTGCTGTAAGCCTCTTCCTTGTTCCTATGCAGCCCCCCCAGAAGTGAAGGGAACCACCATCAATTTTGTATGTGAGAAAGGTCTTGGTTTTTGCACAGACTTTTTTTCTCTGTTCTTGAGTTCTTTAAATGCCACATATGAACATTGCCTGCAGTTCTTCTTTGCATGTTTCTGTTTCTCAGTGGAATAATAGTTTGTTTTATGAGGGTGTGTGTGAAAATGAGGCATCTCATGTTACAAAAAGTATGCAGCTGCCAGCTTCGGCAGCCTGTCCTCGGTCCATACAAACCATTTTTATCCATTCCCTTTATTAGGCGCCCGCCTATGCATTGAAAATGCATGGCGGAGGCCTTATGTTATGCACCTAATAAGGATTTCTTTATAATTATTAGGCGCCCGCCTATGCATTGAAAATGCATGGCGGAGCCTAATACTATCCACCTAATAAGGGTCCATCACCGTTAATACAGGCCGAACCGTAGGGTCTACCCCCACATACTATACATCAAAACGTTCGTCTCGACGCCGTGAAGCGGGCTTTTTGTACTTGACACCATTTCCAGTTACCCTGGCGACAAAATTAACCAAAAACCACTTCTTCAACACAGTTGACCTCTCCATAATTCAGAGCTGTGCATGGCACTGGTCTTTGGTACAGTGGGTTAGGTGTTTGCCTACCAATCAAGAGGTTGCAGGATTGAAGCCCGGTGTGGTAATTTCAGAGTTTTACATTTTTACCCAACATTTAATTTTCTTTTGGGTTTAAATAAGTATTTTTGAATTTAAATCAATACATTTCACCATTTTTGATGCCTTTAACATTGTTATTCACATATTTCATTTTTTCTTGCTACATTGAAGTATTTAATCGTGTATAATAATAACACCAATTTTCCATGCTGCTTCGATGCAGCCCTTCTCCTGTCAGCTGGTTTTAAGGAAGACAAATCCTTTTCACTCAGAAGATTTGATTTAAAATCCCCAAGCGATAAAAGCCTACAACCAAGGAACTCGGAAGCTTTGCCTTTGACGGTTACGCGCACGCGGTTTCTCATCGCGCCATTTCAATTTACCATGGTGACAAAATTATCCAAAAAACACCAAACAACTTCAGCCTACTCACTCAATTTTCACTCTACGTACACAAATTATGCATCAAAACGTAGGTATTTTTTTTACAAGTAACAATTAAATAACTTGAACAACTGATATAAATGAATGATGATAAAGGAATTTATTTAACATGTTTTGTGACAGTTTGTATTCAGACGTTTTAAGAAAAGATTAAAGCATTTTATGTATTGTTTATTAATTTATTTTATGTTAATACATAACATCCTCCTTTTCCTGTCAAATCCTGCCACAAGCATTTCGCTGGCTCTCCTTATTATTGAAAACTTTGTAATGTAACGAGAGGTCAGGGACATCCTCCATTGGGATAGAATGGCACCTTTTGACACCCACTGCATTGGCTGTGATGAATGTAGGAATCTGAAATTCGCACAGTCACTTCCTCTTAACATTTTTAAATTTTCCAGTAATTATCAGCCATGAGTCACTTTTCTGTCCCATTTTGGATTTCACATGCTTTCCTATTGGCCCTTGGACTCCAACAGGACCTGGCAGGATGCCCAGACACGACCCCCCCGGCCAATACAGCACCACCCACCTGTGGGAAACGGCGCTACACACCATTTTGGTCAAATGTTGAGTTCTGGGCCCAGATTTGGTGAGGCTTAGTTGCTAAAGGAGGCCGATCTGACTCATGACCTTTGGTGACCTTTGGTGACATTAAGTATTGGCACCCTTTTTGAGGAACTTCCCAGTACAGGATTTGGACCAAACTAACAGAGTACAATCACCCGGTGATACTGAACACAACCATGCTAGCGGCTAACGGTTAGCATGTTGCTAACCGGAAGTAGCTCTAGGAAGGTCTCACCAACTTCTGCTTCACAGAGTTTGTACTTCCTTTAGTAGTTTGTAATGCCTTTAACATTTTTATTCACATATTTCATTTTTTCATGCTACATTGAAGTATTTAATCATGTTTTAATAAAACCAATTTTCCATGCTGCTTCGATGCAGACCTTCTCCTGTCGGCTGGTTTTGACGAAGACAAATCCTTTTCACTCAGAAGATTTTATTTAAAATCCCCAAGCAATAAAAGCCTACAACCAAGGAACTCAGAGGCTTTGCCTTTGACAGTTATACGCACCACCAGGCGGGCGCCTTCTTCAATTTCTTCAGAAATTGAACGTTTCTAGTTAGGCGCCCGCCTATGCATTGAAAATGCATGGCGGAGGCCTTATGCTATGCACCTAATAAGGGTTTCTTTATTATTATTATTATAGTTACCGTTAATACAGCCCGAACCGTAGGGTCTACCCCCACATACTATATATCGAAACGTTGGTCTTGACGCCGCGATCAGGGCTTTTTGTACTTGACGCCGTTTCGGCTCACGGTTGGAACAAAATTCACCAAAAACCACTTCTTCAACACAGTTGACCTCTCAAAAATGCAGAGCCCAGCATGGCACTTTTTTTTGGTACAGTGGTTTAGGTGTTGGGCTGGTGCACCAAAGGTCGCAAGTTCGCAACCCGCTCGGGGGTACCCAATATTTTTTTTTTTACAAGTAACAAATAAATAATTTGAACAACTGATATAAATGAGTGAATGATGAAAAAATTGCAACAGCAAGAACTACCTCCAGGCCAATACAGCACCACTCACCTGTGGGAAGTGGCACTACACACCATTTTTGTCAAATGTTGAGTTCTGGGCCCAGATTTGGTGAGGCTTAGTTGCTAAAGGAGGCCGATCTGACACATGGCCTTTGGTGAGCTTTGGTGACATTAAGTATTGGCACCCTTTTTGAGGAACTTCCCAGTACAGGATTTGGACCAAACTAACAGAGTACAATCACCCGGTGATACTGGACACAACCATGTTAGCAGCTAACGCTTAGCATGTTGCTAACCGGAAGTAGCTCTAGGAAGGTCTCACCAACTTCTGCTTCACAGAGTTTGTACTGCCTTTAGTAGTTTGTAATGCCTTTAACATTTTTATTCACATATTTCATTTTTTCATGCTACATTGAAGTATTTAATCATGTTTTAATAACACCAATTTTCCATGCTGCTTGGATGCAGACCTTCTCCTGTCGGCTGGTTTTGACGAAGACAAATCCTTTTCACACTCAGATTTGATTTAAAATCCCCAAGTGATAAAAGCCTACGACCAAGGAACTCGGAAGCTTTGCCTTTGACGGTTACGCGCATCACCAGGCGGGCGCCTTCTTCAACTTCTTCAGAAGTTGAACGTTTCTAGTTATTGTTTATTAATCTTCCGTCAACGTTAATACAGCCCGAACCGTAGGGTCTACCCCCACATACTATATATCGAAACGTTCGTCTCGACGCCGCAATCAGGGCTTTTTGTACTTGACGGCATTTCGACTTACGGTTGGAACAAAATTCGCAAAAAAACACTGAAAAATTGTCATTTTCAACACTCTACTGTGTCGTCATGCTTTCACCTACGAATATCGTTTAACTTCCAGTTTGTAGATATATCTTTGAACTATTCAGAAGTGAAAACGGAATGTGCATATCTTTTATCGTTTTCTCATCACGCCATTTTCAGTTACCATGGTGACAAAATTCTCCAAAAAACACAGAACAACTTTAGCCTACTCGCTCAATTTACACTCTACGTAGACAAATCATACATCAAAACGTAGGTCTTTTTGTCTGGATTCAGAAAATGTAACCCTCATTGCTGTAGGACTTATAGATTTTTTTCATCACGCCATTTTCACCTACCCTGGTGACAAAATTATCCAGAAACCAACAAACAACTTTAGCCTACTTGCTCAATTTTATCTCTACATGCACAAATTATACATCAAAACGTAGGTAGTTTTGTCTGGAATCAGGAAATGTAACCCTTATTGGTGTAGGTCTTATAGATTTTTCGCAAATCACCTCAGACCGACAGCAACCCCAAAGTCAAAATTATGCAAAAAACAACGAACAACTTGAGCCTACTCGCTCAATTTTCACTCTATATGCACAACTTATACATCAAAACGTAGGTCTTCTTGTCTGGATTCAGGAAATGTAACCCTCATTGGTGTAGGACTTATAGAATTTTCGCAAATCACCTCAGACCGGCAACAACCCCAAACCTTCCCCAAATTCAGCGAGTTGTTTGGGTTTTTTTTGTGCTGCAGCCATCCATCCAGAGCCGGTCAAAGACATAGGCGTACTAAGGGGCTGCTTGGGCCCACTGGTGCAATGGGGGGGGGCCCCAAATTTTTACAGGCCGAACCGTAGGGTGTACCCCCACTTACTATATATCGAAACGTTCGTCTCGACGACGCGATGCAGGCTTTTTGCACTTGACGTCATTTCCAGTTACGGTTGGAACAACATTTGCAAAAAAACACAGAAAAATGGCAATTTTCAACGCTCTACTGTGTCCTCATGCTTTCACCTACGAACATTGTTTAACTTCCAGTTTGTAGATATATCTTTGAACTTTTCAGAAGTGCAAACGGAATGTGGATATCTTTTATCGTTTTCTCATCACGCCATTTTCAGTTACCATGGTGACAAAATTCTCCAAAAAACACCAAACAACTTTTGCCTACTCGCTCAATTTTCACTCTACGTGCGCAAATTATACATTAAAACGTAGGTATTTCTGCATGGATTTAGGAAATGTAACCCTCATTGGTGTAGGTGTTTTAGATTTTTCGCAAATCACCTCAGACCGGCAACAACCCCAAAGTCAAACTTATGCGAAAAAGACCAAACAACTTCAGCATACTCGCTCAATTTTCACTCTACGTAGACAAATTATGCATCAAAATGTAGGTCTTTTTGTCTGGATTCAGAAAATGTAACCCTCATTGGTGTAGGTCTTATAGATTTTTCGCAAATCACCTCAGACCGGCAACAACCCCAAACCCTCCCCAAGTTGAGCGACTAAGCTGCAGTTGTTTTCCGTCCTGTAGACAGCCAGCCAGGGCCGGTCAAAGCCTTAGGCGTACTAAGGGGCCGCTTGGGCCCACCGGAGCAATGGGGGGGCCCCCAAATTTTTTTTTTTTTTTTTTTTTTTTTTTGTTTTTCTTTACAAGTAACAATTAAATTACTTCAGTTATACGCACCACCAGGCGGGCGCCTTCTTCAACTTCTTCAGAAGTTGAACGTTTCTAGTTATTATTATTATTATTATTATTATTATAGTACCGTTAATACAGCCCGAACCGTAGGGTCTACCCCCACATACTATATATCGAAACGTTCGTCTCGACGCCGCGATCAGGGCTTTTTGTACTTGATGGCATTTCGACTTACGGTTGGAACAAAATTCGCAAAAAACCACCGAAAAATGGTCATTTTCAACACTCTACTGTGTTGTCATGCTTTCACCTACAAACATCGTTTAACTTCCAGTTTGTAGATATATCTTTGAACTATTCAGAAGTGAAAACGGAATGTGCATATCTTTTATCGTTTTCTCATCACGCCATTTTAAGTTGCCATGGTGACAAAATTAACCAAACAACTTTAGCCCACTCGCTCAATTTTCACTCTACGTGCACAAATTATACATCAACACGTAGGTATTTCTGTCTGGATTCAGGAAATGTAACCCTCATTGGTGTAGGTCTTTTAGATTTCTTGCAAATCACCTCAGACCGGCAACAACCCCAAAGTGAAACTTAAGCGAAAAACACCAAACAACTTTAGCCTACTCGCTCAATTTACACTCTACGTAGACAAATTATACATCAAAACGTAGGTCTTTTTGTCTGGATTCAGAAAATGTAACCCTCATTGCTGTAGGACTTATAGATTTTTTTCATCACGCCATTTTCACCTACCCTGGTGACAAAATTATCCAGAAACCAACAAACAACTTTAGCCTACTTGCTCGATTTTCACTCTACATGCACAAATTATACATCAAAACGTAGGTAGTTTTGTCTGGAATCAGGAAATGTAACCCTTATTGGTGTAGGTCTTATAGATTTTTCGCAAATCACCTCAGACCGGCAGCAACCCCAAAGTCAAAATTATGCAAAAAACAACGAACAACTTGAGCCTACTCGCTCAATTTTCACTCTACATGCACAAATTATACATCAAAACGTAGGTCTTCTTGTCTGGATTCAGGAAATGTAACCCTCATTGGTGTAGGACTTATAGAATTTTCGCAAATCACCTCAGACCGGCAACAACCCCAAACCTTCCCCAAATTCAGCGAGTTCTTTGTTTTTTTTTTGTGCTGCAGCCATCCATCCAGAGCCGGTCAAAGCCATAGGCCTACTAAGGGGCTGCTTGGGCCCACCGGTGCAATGGGGGGCCCCCCAAATTTTTACAGGCCGAACCGTAGGGTGTACCCCCCACTTACTATATATCGAAACGTTCGTCTCGACGACGCGATGCAGGCTTTTTGCACTTGACGTCATTTCCAGTTACGATTGGAACAACATTTGCAAAAAAACACAGAAAAATGGCAATTTTCAACGCTCTACTGTGTCCTCATGCTTTCACCTACGAACATTGTTTAACTTCCAGTTTGTAGATATATCTTTGAACTATTCAGAAGTGCAAACGGAATGTGGATATCTTTTATCGTTTTCTCATCACGCCATTTTCAGTTACCATGGTGACAAAATTCTCCAAAAAACACCAAACAACTTTTGCCTACTCGCTCAATTTTCACTCTACGTGCACAGATTATACATCAAAACGTAGGTATTTCTGCCTGGATTTAGGAAATGTAACCCTCATTGGTGTAGGTGTTTTAGATTTTTCGCAAATCACCTCAGACCGGCAACAACCCCAAAGTCAAACTTATGCGAAAAAGACCAAACAACTTCAGCATACTTGCTCAATTTTCAATCTACATAGACAAATTATACATCAAAACGTAGGTCTTTTTGTCTGGATTCAGAAAATGTAACCCTCATTGGTGTAGGTCTTATAGATTTTTCGCAAATCACCTCAGACCGACAGCAACTCCAAAGTCAAAATTATGCAAAAAACAACGAACAACTTGAGCCTACTCGCTCAATTTTCACTGTACGTACACAAATTATACATCAGAACGTAGGTCTTCTTGTCTGGATTCAGGAAATGTAACCCACATTGGTGTAGGACTTATAGATTTTTCGCAAATCACCTCAGACCGGCAACAACCCCAAACCCTCCCCAAGTTGAGCGAGTAAGCTGCAGTTGTTTTCCGTCCTGCAGACAGCCAGCCAGGGCCGGTCAAAGCCATAGGCGTACTAAGGGGCCGCTTGGGCCCACCGGAGCAATGGGGGGGGCCCCCAATTTTTTTTTTTTTTTTTTTTTACAAGTAACAATTAAATTACTTCAGTTATACGCACCACCAGGCGGGCGCCTTCTTCAACTTCTTCAGAAGTTGAACGTTTCTAGTTATTGTTTATTAATCTTCCATCACCGTTAATACAGCCCGAACCGTAGGGTCTACCCCCACATACTATATATCGAAACGTTCGTCTCGACGCCGCGATCAGGGCTTTTTGTACTTGACGCCATTTCGACTTACGGTTGGAACAAAATTCGCAAAAAACCACCGAAAAATGGTCATTTTCAACACTCTACTGTGTCGTCATGCTTTCACCTACGAACATCTTTTAACTTCCAGCTTGTAGATATATCTTTGAACTATTCAGAAGTGAAAACGGAATGTGGATATCTTTTATCGTTTTCTCATCACGCCATTTTCAGTTACCATGGTGACAAAATTCTCCAAAAAACACAGAACAACTTTAGCCTACTTGCTCAATTTTCACTCTACGTGCACAAATTATACATCAACACGTAGGTATTTCTGTCTGGATTCAGGAAATGTAACCCTCATTGGTGTAGGTCTTTTAGATTTCTTGCAAATCACCTCAGACCGGCAACAACCCCAAAGTGAAACTTATGCGAAAAACACCAAACAACTTTAGCCTACTCGCTCAATTTAAACTCTACGTAGACAAATTATACATCAAAACGTAGGTCTTTTTGTCTGGATTCAGAAAATGTAACCCTCATTGCTGTAGGACTTATAGATTTTTTTCATCACGCCATTTTCACCTACCCTGGTGACAAAATTATCCAGAAACCAACAAACAACTTTAGCCTACTTGCTCAATTTTCACTCTACATGCACAAATTATACATCAAAAGGTAGGTAGTTTTGTCTGGAATCAGGAAATGTAACCCTTATTGGTGTAGGTCTTATAGATTTTTCGCAAATCACCTCAGACCGGCAGCAACCCCAAAGTCAAAATTATACAAAAAACAACGAACAACTTGAGCCTACTCGCTCAATTTTCACTTTACGTAGTCAAATTATACATCAAAACGTAGGTCTTCTTGTCTGGATTCAGGAAATGTAACCCTCATTGGTGTAGGACTTATAGAATTTTCGCAAATCACCTCAGACCGGCAACAACCCCAAACCTTCCCCAAATTCAGCGAGTTGTTTGGGTTTTTTTTTTGCTGCAGCCATCCATCCAGGGCCGGTCAAAGCCATAGGCGTAGTAAGGGGCTGCTTGGGCCCACCGGTGCAATGGGGGGGCCCCCAAATTTTTACAGGCCGAACCGTAGGGTGTACCCCCACTTACTATATATCGAAACGTTTGTCTCGACGACGCGATGCAGGCTTTTTGCACTTGACGTCATTTCCAGTTACGGTTGGAACAACATTTGCAAAAAACCACCGAAAAATTGTCATTTTCAACACTCTACTGTGTCGTCATGCTTTCACCTACGAACATCGTTTAACTTCCAGTTTGTAGATATATCTTTGAACTATTCAGAAGTGCAAACGGAATGTGGATATCTTTTATCGTTTTCTCATCACACCATTTTCAGTTACCATGGTGACAAAATTCTCCAAAAAACACCAAACAACTTTTGCCTACTTGCTCAATTTTCACTCTACGTGCACAAATTATACATCAAAACGTAGGTATTTCTGCCTGGACTTAGGAAATGTAACCCTCATTGGTGTAGGTGTTTTAGATTTTTCGCAAATCACCTCAGACCGGCAACAACCCCAAAGTGAAACTTATGCGAAAAACACCAAACAACTTTAGCCTACTCGCTCAATTTAAACTCTACGTAGACAAATTATACATCAAAACGTAGGTCTTTTTGTCTGGATTCAGAAAATGTAACCCTCATTGCTGTAGGACTTATAGATTTTTTTCATCACGCCATTTTCACCTACCCTGGTGACAAAATTATCCAGAAACCAACAAACAACTTTAGCCTACTTGCTCAATTTTCACTCTACATGCACAAATTATACATCAAAACGTAGGTAGTTTTGTCTGGAATCAGGAAATGTAACCCTTATTAGTGTAGGTCTTATAGATTTTTCGCAAATCACCTCAGACCGGCAGCAACCCCAAAGTCAAAATTATACAAAAAACAACGAACAACTTGAGCCTACTCGCTCAATTTTCACTTTACGTAGTCAAATTATACATCAAAACGTAGGTCTTCTTGTCTGGATTCAGGAAATGTAACCCTCATTGGTGTAGGACTTATAGAATTTTCGCAAATCACCTCAGACCGGCAACAACCCCAAACCTTCCCCAAATTCAGCGAGTTGTTTGGGTTTTTTTTTTGCTGCAGCCATCCATCCAGGGCCGGTCAAAGCCATAGGCGTACTAAGGGGCTGCTTGGGCCCACCGGTGCAATGGGGGGGCCCCCAAATTTTTACAGGCCGAACCGTAGGGTGTACCCCCACTTACTATATATCGAAACGTTCGTCTCGACGACGCGATGCAGGCTTTTTGCACTTGACGTCATTTACAGTTACGGTTGGAACAACATTTGCAAAAAACCACCGAAAAATTGTCATTTTCAACACTCTACTGTGTCGTCATGCTTTGACCTACGAACATCGTTTAACTTCCAGTTTGTAGATATATCTTTGAACTATTCAGAAGTGCAAACGGAATGTGGATATCTTTTATCGTTTTCTCATCACACCATTTTCAGTTACCATGGTGACAAAATTCTCCAAAAAACACCAAACAACTTTTGCCTACTTGCTCAATTTTCACTCTACGTGCACAAATTATACATCAAAACGTAGGTATTTCTGTCTGGATTTAGGAAATGTAACCCTCATTGGTGTAGGTCTTTTAGATTTTTCGCAAATCACATCAGACCGGCAACAACCCCAAACCCTCCCCAAATTCAGCGAGTTGTTTGGGGTTTTTTTGTGCTGCAGACAGCCAGCCAGGGCTGGTCAAAGCCATAGGCGTACTAAGGGGCCGCTTGGACCCACCGGTGCAATGGGGGGGGCCCCCAAATTTTCCTTTTTTTTTTTTTTTTTAACAAGTAATAATCAAATTACTTCAGTTATACGCACCACCAGGCGGGCGCCTTCTTCAACTTCTTCAGAAGTTGAACGTTTCTAGTTAGGCGCCCGCCTATGCATTGAAAATGCATGGCGGAGGCCTTATGTTATGCACCTAATAAGGATTTCTTTATTATTGTTTATTAATATTCCGTCACCGTTAATACAGCCCGAACCGTAGGGTCTACCCCCACATACTATATATCGAAACGTTCGTCTCGACGCCGCGATCAGGGCTTTTTGTACTTGACGCCATTTCGACTTACGGTTGGAACAAAATTCGCAAAAAAACACCGAAAAATGGTCATTTTCAACCCTCTACTGTGTCGTCATGCTTTCACCTACGAACATCGTTTAGCTTCCAGTTTGTAGATATATCTTTGAACTATTCAGAAGTGAAAACGGAATGTGCATATCTTTTATCGTTTTCTCATCACGCCATTTTCAGTTACCATGGTGACAAAATTCTCCAAAAAACACCAAACTACTCGCTCAATTTTCACTCTACGTGCACAAATTATACATCAACACGTAGGTATTTCTGTCTGGATTCAGGAAATGTAACCCTCATTGGTGTAGGTCTTTTAGATTTCTTGCAAATCACCTCAGACCGGCAACAACCCCAAAGTGAAACTTATGCTAAAAAGACCGAACAACTTCAGCCTACTCGCTCAATTTTCACTCTATGTAGACAAATTATACATCAAAACGTAGGTCTTTTTGTCTGGATTCAGAAAATGTAAACCTCATTGGTGTAGGACTTATAGATTTTTTTCATCACGCCATTTTCACCTAACGTGGTGACAAAATTGTCTAAAAAACAACAAACAACTTTAGCATACTCGCTCAATTTTCGATCTACGTGCACAACTTATACATCAAAAAGTAGGTATTTCTGTCTGGATTCAGGAAATGTAACCCTCATTAGTGTACGATTTATAGATTTTTCGCAAATCACCTCAGACCGGCAACAACCCCAAAGTCAAAGTTATGTAAAAAAGACCGAACAACTTCAGCCTACTCGCTCAATTTTCACTCTACGTAGACAAATTATACATCAAAATGTAGGTCTTTTTGTCTGGATTCAGGAAATGTAGCCCTCATTGGTGTACGATTTATAGATTTTTTGCAAATCACCTCAGACCGGCAACAACCCCAAACCCTCCCCAAATTGAGCTGTAGTTGTTGGGATTTTTCCATGCAGCAGAGAGCCAGCCAGGGCCGGTCAAAACCATAGGCGTACTAAGGGGCCGCTTGGGCCCTCTGGTGTAATACGGGGGGGGGGGCCTCAAATTTTTTTTTTTTTTTTTTTTTTTACAAGTAACAATTAAATAACTTGAACAATTGATATAAATGAATGATGATAAATGAATTTGTTTAATTTATTTTGTATTCAGAAGTTTTAAGAAAACATTAAATTATTTATTTATTTCTGTATTTATTTTTAAATATGGAAGACTTGGTCCTCCATACTCCAGGGCTCAACAAGAGTTCATCTAAAGATGTTTTAGAACTGATTGGTGACCTTTAGTTTATATTTCAGAAAGTTAGTTATAAGTAGAGTTATGTGGTTTTATGTTTTTTGGATACAATCCGGGTTAGCACCCGAACATCCCTTTCAAACAGCTTCCTCGTGCGTCCACAGTTAATCCTGTTGGATGTGGTTCATCCTTCTTGGTGATATGCTGACATTACCCTGGACACCGTGCCTCTTGATACATCACAAACACTTGCTGTCTTGGTCACAGATGCAAGGCAAGGGAAATTTATTTATATAGCACAATTCAGTACAGAGACAATGCAAAGTGCTTTACATGATTAAAATATAGCGAAATAAACGCAAGTAGGAATAAAATGTAGATAGAAAATAGAATAAAAACAAAGAAGAACATTAAAAACAGTAAAACCGTTTAACTAGAACAGTCAAAGGCAATTTTAAACAAATGTGTTTGTAATCTTGATTTAAAAGAACTCAGGCTTTCTGCACTTTTACAGTTTTCTGGAAGTTTGTTCCAGATAAGCGGAGCATAGGAACTAAATGCTGCTTCTCCTTGTTTAGTTCTGGTTCTAGGTATGCAGAGTAGGCTGAAGCCAGAAGACCTTAGTGGACTGGATGGTTGATACACTGATAACAAGTCTGTGATGTATTTAGGTGCTAAGCCATTTAGGGATTTATAAACTAACAGAAGTATTTTAAAGTCTATTCTCTGAGATACAGGGAGCCAGTGTAATTCAATTCAATTCAATTCAATTTTATTTATATAGCGCCAAATCATGAAACATGTCATCTCAAGGCACTTTACAAAATCAAGTTCAATCATATTATACAGATTGAGTCAGATTATACAGATTGGTCAAAAATGTCCTATATAAGGAAACCAGTTGATTGCATCAAAGTCCCAACAAGCAGCATTCACTCCTGGGGAACCGTAGAGCCACAGGGAGAGTCGTCTGCATTGTACATGGCTTTGCTGCAATCCCTCATACTGAGCAAGCATGAAGCGACAGTGGGAAGAAAAACTCCCCATTAACGGGAAGGAAAACCTCCGGCAGAACCGGGCTCAGTATGAACGGTCATCTGCCTCGACCGACTGGGGTTACGGAAGACAGAGCAGAGACACAACAAGAGAGACAAAAAAGCACAGAAGCACACATTGATCCAGTAATCTGTTCTACATTAGATGGTAGTAGCGGGTGAGCCGTCTTCTCTGGATGATGTCACAGTTAACAGAACGCCAGACCAGGTGTACCTACTATGAAGAAAAAGAGAGAGAGCAAAAAGTTAAAAGCTGAAATGACGACAGTCATTTCAATGTAATACAATGCAAAACTGGAGAACAGTAGACTGAAGAACAGTAGAAATCAGTAGAGTGAGAAAATTAGACCCTGATGTCCTCCAGCAGCCTAGGCCTATCACAGCACAACTATAGAGATAGCTCAGGGTATGAGCCACTCTAACTATAAGCTTTGTCAAAAAGGAAAGTTTTAACATTAGTCTTAAAAATAGATAGGGTGTCTGCCTCACGGACCAAAACTGGGAGTTGGTTCCACAGGAGAGGAGCCTGATAGCTAAAGGATCTGCCTCCCATTCTACTTTTAGTAACTCTAGGAACCACCAGCAGACCTGCAGTCTGAGAGCGAAGTGCTCTGTTAGGAACATGCGGGGTAATCAGAGCTCTGATATATGATGGAGCTTGATTATTAAGGGCTTTATACGTTAGAAGGAGAATTTTAAATTCTATTCTTGATTTAACAGGAATAGAAGGGACTTTAGAACTGGGGTGATGTTCTCTACTTTCTTAGTCTTAGTGAGGACGCGTGCAGCAGCGTTGTGGATCAGCTGCAGCTGTATGGTCCACTTTTTAGGCAGACCTGTGAAAACACCGTTGCAGTAATCAATTCTACTAAATATAAACGCATGGATTAGTTTTTCCAAATCCTTTTGAGACATTAGTCCTTTAATCCTGAAAAGGTTCCTCAGGTGATAGAAAGCCGACCTTGTAACTGTCTTTAGATGCTTTTGGAGGTTCAGGTCTGAGTCCATCACTACACCAAGGTTTCGGGCCTGATCATTGGTTCCTAGCTGAAGCGACTGAAGCTGTGTGCTAGCTTTTGATCTCTCCTCTATTGGTCCAAATATTATTACTTCAGTTTTGTTTTTATTCAATTGAAGAAAGTTTTGACACATCCAGCAAGATGTGCACCAACAATTTGTCCTCCTTTGAACTCACCCATGTCACCCATAATGTTGTGTGCATTGCAATCTTTTGAGCAAAACTGTGCTTTTACCCTGCTAACTGTTGCATGCCCAGAGTGAAGCATGGGGGTGGCACAGTGATGGTTTGGGCTGCCATATCATGGCATTCCCTTGGCCCCATACTTGTGCTAGATGGGCGCATCACTGCCAAGGACTACCGAACCATTCTGAAGGACCATGTGCATCCGATGGTTCAAACATTGTATCCTGAAGGAGGTGCCGTGTATCAGGATGACAATGCACCCATACACACAGCAAGACTGGTGAAAGATTGGTTTGATGAACATGAAAGTGAAGTTGAACATCTCCCATGGCCTGCACAGTCACCAGATCTAAATATTATTGAGCCACTTTGGGGTGTTTTGGAGGAGCGAGTCAGGAAACAGTTTCCTCCACCAGCATCACATCGTGACCTGGCCACTATCCTGCAAGAAGAATGGTTTACCCCTGTATATATATATATATATATATATATATATATATATATATATACACACACACACATATATACACACATATATATATATATATATATATATATATATATATATATATATACATACTGTACATACATACACACACACATTATATATATATATATATATATTGTCAACTTAAGAAAAAGCTAAAAAGTGCATTAAGAATTTATAATCTTAAACAGCTGGTCAAACAACCAACTAGAATATTCTGTAATGAATTTGGGCATATGTCCTCAACATGCATTGATCACATATTCACAAACCATAGCTCTAGGTGCTCTCAGGTAGTTTCTGTTCCAGTTGGTTTTTCAGATCACAATATAGTGGCTTTAGCCAGAAAAGGTAAAGCGCCTAAAAGTGGGCCAAAAATAATACTTAGAAGAAGCTATAAAAATTTTAAGGTGGAGGAATTCATCAGTGATTTGAAGGAGATAGATTGGAGCCTTGTGCTATGTACAAAAGATGTGGATATGGCTGTTAAATTATTCAGTGATTTGTTTCTCTCAGTTGTAAATAAGCATGCACCACTTAAAAAGTTTACAGTAAGAGCAAACAAAGCCCCATGGATTGATGATGAGCTTAGACAGAGCATGGCATATAGGGACCCCCTAAAAAACGAAGCCTGTGTTTTAGGCAAAGTGGCATTTCCTGTGAAATGGAAAGCTTATTGTAAAGAGAGAAATAAAGTGACTACGCTCAATAGAAAGAAAAAAAGGGATTATTATAGAAAGTCGATAGACCAAAAGAAAAATGATGGTAAACAACTGTGGAATACCTTAAATGAGTTAATGGGCAGAAGTAAAATTAAGACTGTTCTGTGACTTATAGATTTTTTTCATCACGCCATTTTCACCTACCCTGGTGACAAAATTATCCAAAAACCAACAAACAACTTTAGCCTACTTGCTCAATTTTCACTCTTCATGCACAAATTATACATCAAAAGGTAGGTCTTTTTGTCTGGATTCAGGAAATGTAACCCTCATTGGTGTAGGTCTTACAGATTTTTCGCAAATCACCTCAGACCGGCAGCAACCCCAAAGTCAAAATTATGCAAAAGACAACGAACAACTTGAGCCTACTCGCTCAATTTTCACTCTACATGCACAAATTATACATCAAAACGTAGGTCTTCTTGTCTGGATTCAGGAAATGTAACCCTCATTGGTGTAGGACTTATAGAATTTTCGCAAATCACCTCAGACCGGCAACAACCCCAAACCTTCCCCAAATTCAGCGAGTTGTTTGGGGTTTTTTTGTGCTGCAGCCATCCATCCAGGGCCGGTCAAAGCCATAGGCGTACTAAGGGGCTGCTTGGGCCCACCGGTGCAATGGGGGGGCCCCCAAATTTTTACAGGCCGAACCGTAGGGTGTACCCCCACTTACTATATACCGAAACGTTCGTCTCGACGACGCGATGCAGGCTTTTTGCACTTGACGTCATTTCCAGTTACGGTTGGAACAACATTTGCAAAAAAACACAGAAAAATGGTCATTTTCAACGCTCTACTGTGTCCTCATGCTTTCACCTACGAACATTGTTTAACTTCCAGTTTGTATATATATCTTTGAATATATCTTTGAACTATTCAGAAGTGCAAACGGAATGTGGATATCTTTTATTGTTTTCTCATCACACCATTTTCAGTTACCATGGTGACAAAATTCTCCAAAAAACACCAAACAACTTTTGCCTACTCGCTCAATTTTCACTCTACGTGCACAAATTATACATCAAAACGTAGGTATTTCTGCCTGGATTTAGGAAATGTAACCCTCATTGGTGTAGGTGTTTTAGATTTTTCGCAAATCACCTCAGACCGACAGCAACTCCAAAGTCAAAATTATGCAAAAAACAACGAACAACTTGAGCCTACTCGCTCAATTTTCACTTTACGTAGTCAAATTATACATCAAAACGTAGGTCTTCTTGTCTGGATTCAGGAAATGTAACCCACATTGGTGTAGGACTTATAGATTTTTCGCAAATCACCTCAGACCGGCAACAACCCCAAACCTTCCCCAAATTCAGCGAGTTGTTTGAGTTTTTTTTGTGCTGCAGCCATCCAGAGCCAATTAAGCTTAGCTCATTAGCTGCGTCTCAGATCGAAATACGCAGTTTGCAGCTCTGCAGACGCAGAGTTTTCCCGGTCGGCAGGTTTTGATGAAGACAAATCCTTTTCACTCAGAAGGTTTGATTTTAAAATCCCCAAGCGATGAGAGCCTACGACCAAGGAACTCGGAAGCTTTGCCTTTGACGGTCATGCCCACAACCAGGCGGGCGCCTTCTTCAACTTCTTCAGAAGTTGAACGATTCTAGTTAGGCGCCCGCCTATGCATTGAAAATGCATGGCGGAGGCCTTATGCTATGCACCTAATAAGGGTTTCTTTATTATTATTATTATTATAGTACCGTTAATACAGCCCGAACCGTAGGGTCTACCCCCACATACCATATATCGAAACGTTGGTCTTGACGCCGCGATCAGGGCTTTTTGTACTTGACGCCGTTTCGGCTTACGGTTGGAACAAAATTCACCAAAAACCACTTCTTCAACACAGTTGACCTTTCAAAAATGCGCGGCTGAGCACGGCCCTGGTGTTATGGGGGAGTGGGTTAGGTGTCGGGCTGCAAAGCAGAAGATCGTAGGTTCGACTCCAAGCTGTGCCAATTTCAGAGAATTACATTTTCACCCGATATTTCATTTCCCTTTGGCATATATCCAGCATATATCTTAAATATACCAAATACTACAATAAAACATAATCATAATCAAATTCATCACAATCTCTTCTGGAATAATAAAAAACATGTGATCAGAACAACATAGTAATATCAGTAGAAAAAGGAGGAACAAACGTTATTGATTTTAAAGTGATTAATGCCGTGATTAAATTAAAATGGCTGCAGACTTTTATTAAAAATTAAAAGAATTTATGGTTTATTTTCCCTTCACAACTTTAAAAAAAAAATTGGAGGAAGGAATTTCTCTTAAGATGTAACTTTGATCCGGCAACATTACCGATTAAATTGTCAGACTACCACAGAAGCATTCCAAAAATATGTTAAATGTTTTCATGTCTTGATTAAGTTACTGGAAAATAACCGTAAATTAACAAAATAAATTTGATTTGTAACAAATGGGGACCGCGGGCAGTTTGTTTTGGATGGATTTGCCTTATGATGACGTCATCGGGACCCGACTCGATCTGACCAGTCGAGTTGGAGCCGTTTCACACAGCTGATCATCAACAATTTTTTCGGATTTCCAGAGGACTGCACCATTGACATTCGCAGGAGCTATTGCTGAAGCAACAATGCCCACGTACATGGCCATTGGATGTTCCAACACAACTGGTAAAATTGGAAAAAACATTGCTTATTTCAACTTTCCATGAGCTAACCGGGCTCGTAGCTGGATTGCCATCTTGAAGAGAGCTTGCCAGAGAGAAAACACGTCATATGCAGTGACCATTTCGAAGAAGAATGTTTTGAACATGACATGAGAGCAAGGATTTTCGGTAAGTTATTTTAAAATTTTAAAATTTTACATTAGAATTTGCAGGGATTTTACCGACCAGACGGGCGGAGGGATACCACATGTGATGTGATATCCCTCCGCCCCAGCATGTGCTGAAAGCTTTTATATTTTAATATTTATAGAATAATTACCACCTGCCCTATTTACTAGGGGGCAAATATATAACTTAAGTCACTTCAGCGATCTCTCCTCCGCTGTGTGTGTGTGTGTGTGTGTGTGTGTGTGTCTGTCGGCAAAGCCGTGCTGCGCGGAGCGCGCCGCGCACACACACACACACACACACACACACACACACACACATTGAGCGCGCAGCGAGACAGGTATTAAGCGTTTAAACACATATCTGGCTGATCGGCGCAGCGTCTCTCCAGCACTTGTTATCTAAAAGGTTTTTATCTATTTATCACCGGACTTTTTCTTCCAAAACTGCACCGCGTTGCTGCGCTACAGCACACATGAGTTGTTGGACATTCGGAGCTATAATACTGATACATTTATCGTCGATATTCCCGTCATCCTAGAGATCTCCAGAACACTGGAGCCTGCCGACTTCTCCCGACCGGGCGGAAGTGCAACTCAGCCGGCGACCAGAACGTCAACAAAGCCGGCGTTAGCGCGGAGGGGGGATGCGAGCTAGGCTAAAGCTAACACCATGGCTATCTTTACATAGCATTTTCCTCGCCAATGTCCGTTCTCTGGCCAATAAAATGGACGATTTACGATTATCCATCACGAATGACAGACGGATTATGAACTCAAATATCATGATTTTCACTGAAACATGGCTAAAGACCAGCTGTCCGGACAATGCTATCCAGCTAACTGGACGCGACACACACCGAGCCGCGGAGACCAGACGCGGAGGTTTGTGCATGTATTTTATAATAACCACTACTACCGACAGTCACTGCTCACAGAAGGTGGAGTTTTTAATGGTCAAATGCAGACCTTATTACCTCCCAAGTCAATACTGGTAAAATATATATATATATATATATATATATATATATATATATATATATATATATATATATATATATATATATATATATGTATATGTAGTTGTGTGTGTATATATATATATATATG